>KN824420.1:4247-14629 GCA_000827415.1 Serendipita vermifera MAFF 305830
TGTTGGGAGGTGACTGGTGGCAGCCCTCTGCTGAGTCGGTAGGACATGGGGAATCGATGGAGTGAGGCCCTAGAGGTAGTGAAGGGTTGTACACCCCCCTGTGACTCAAATCCGAGCGTCCCCGCTCGGCCAGGAAACCTGGGGCAACTGGGGCCTCCTGGGCCCAAAATCCGAAAATCTCGCGATTCTGCGGGTTCTGCCGTACTCTTGGACATTCGAATATGTAAATAGAAGTGCAATAAGCAAATTTGATTGATCCCAGGGCGCTGCAAATAGCGCTGTATTGAAAACTGCGGATTTCGTAATTTGGTGCCTTAGGATCGAAATTCTGCGTGGAACATGTTCGAAAACGTTGCGTATGACCTTGAGAGTCTTGTGAAGACGAAGAGGGATGGTATTCGCGGCAGTGGGCGACTTCGATGAGCAGGGAAGCCACCCATTCTGGGGAACTCTCGGAGGTGGGTCGTAAATAAGGCAAATGGAGGTTTGAAACTGTTGTGGAAGTCGTCGTAAATGTTCGTAAAGTCGTTTCTGACGACTCTTCCAGCACTGTAAGGCGCGCTGGGCTCATAGCGTCGCGATTCTAGGCCTCAGACCGTTGGATCCGTTCGTCCGAACGCGTCTCGAGGGCTTCTTGTACTCTACAACGTCCCTAACGATCCCTACGAGGCCGCATACCTCGCACAATCGACTAGGAGACGAGGGACCGTTTCCCTTTTCCTTTAGGTAAGAGGTTTCGGGACTCTTCACGAAAAGTAGACGAAGTGGTTGGGGGTAAACTAAGATGTATTTCAAAAGCTAACTACGGGTGGAGTCAAAAAACAAAAGGTTTGGCAAGGCGCCGGCGGTCACCCGTGAGGGCGGGGTCACGTCGTCGTCGAGTTCGCGAGGGACAAAAGATTAGAGTCAAGCGAAACACCGGGAACGGAACACATGGGATAGGACGAGTCTTGTTTGATGGGACGAACTTCCCGGCGAGGTTGTTGAAACGTCGCGGGGTGGTGGGTCGTGGCGTGCTTTTAGGCGTAATGGTCGCGAGACCAGTGACGTTCCGCAGTCTGGAAGTCACGAACGAAGCTTTCGGCTTGAAGGGAGACATTGTAAGGGCAAGCGCGGATTGTCATATGAGAAGGGAGATGCGTGATTCCGCACGCAGGGCATGCGCCGAAGAGTTCGCGAGCTTCGAGGATGGTGGGAGGAACGCGGGAAAAGGGGAAGGTGGATCCGGGGTAGACATTCTGGAAGAACTGGGCGTGGACATCCATATCGCTGCTGGCCGCATTGGGCATGAAATATGGGAGGGCCGGGTTGTTGCCGATGACGCGGATGTCGTAGTGTGGCGCGATAATATTGCGTTCCTCTATCTTCGTTTCGAGGCAGACCTGAGGGGTCCTGAAGATGTGATGACCAGCGCAGCCCATGCAGACCCCGAACGCGATTCGAGCACGCTCGATCTCGGTTGGAATATGTTCTAGAAAATAAGTACCGGGGAGACACGTAGCAACGTAGCGCGAGGCCGCAATCGCGTCACGGAGGAGATGTGCTGGGATCGGTGCTGGTGTCACGGTGTACTGTCCGAAGGGGAGGCGGATCGCCGTATTGGCCTCATGAGCGAGTGCGATGTCGTCGGCATAGAGGGCAACTGGGGGCGCATAGCCGCTCCTCTTGTTCAACGAGAGCGCCTTCCATTTGAGTTCTTGCAGGTGAGTGCGCTTGAGGTAATTGTCCCTCGTAAGAGCGATGATGCTGGCGTCCACATCTACGTGGTCGTCACGTCCGAGGACTTGGATGACTGAGCTGAAACCGTGCTTGCGCACCATGTCGGCGTAGAGCTGAAAGAACGGAACCATCTGGGAGCAAGATGACTTGAGCTGTTCTTCGGAAAAGTCGTTTGCGTCGTCGCCGAACATTTTGGAGATCATGTTCCAAGCGCCAAACATTCCTGCTATCATCATGTGAGGATCTGCGGTGCTCATGCGCTCTGCCTGGAGGTCGCGGTCGCGCTTGAATTGGTCGTGGCGTAGGACGGGGATGGCATGGTCCAGGTAGTCGCTTACGTGGCCGCGGAGCTGCGTCGTCTTGTCTGAACCTCCTTCTTCATCCGCGGTCGTTGCACCGGGCACGGAGAGGTAGTCGGAGGAGACGTCGTCCTCTATATTCATCGCGTCGTTCCTACCCGCCAAAGGAGCTGAAGGCTCGTCCTCATGACGGTAGTTGTTGAGGAATGAGGAAAACGGGCCGGCTTGAACGTGCATGTTCGCAGAAAAATCAGGGAAATTTTGGATTGATTTCTCCCGCATTTCGAAGGTTGTGCTTATATTCTGCTAATTTTGAGGGCATTTTGGCCGCGAGGCCGTCGTCATTGCCCGTCCTTACGGGACCTCCGCTCGTTTTCTTTCTCTATTTTGAAAATGGTACGATAATTCGTGACACGTTGCCGATTTTCTCGTCCTCCATCAAGGAATTTCGTTGCGCCGGCGAGAGCCATAGACTTTTTGCTTTGTTCGAGGTCTCCATCAGATACAGAGCGGCGAAGGCCGCGATCGAAATCAGAAATTCGAAAGGGAAAATTATGGGACATGGGGTCGAGATGAGGCGAGAAGGCAACTGGAAAAAAAAGCAGAGAAAGAGATTGTTGGGGCGGGGTTGGGGTGAAGTTGGGGCGGAGCCTATTGAGGGCGCCCTATGCCAGCTTCGTCGGCGGGCCCCCCTGTGACTCGAATTGGTGCCCCTTCGTTCGTATATACTTCGTCGTATCGTTTTCCGAGTTGACTTGTCGTCAACTTCGGCAGGTTCGGAATGCGGGGGAGGAGGACACTGTCAAAAATCGCACGTGGCCCTGTGACGTTGTGGCTTGCAGCGCCTTGGGCACTGAGCTCGATCGCCGCTTCTTGCGTGCCTTCGGGCTCGGGTTCGTCCGGTTCGTAATCTGAGCCTTCGTCTCCGTTGGGGAGTGTTGACGCTTCGGCTTGAACCTCCTCTTCGATCAGCTGGCTCTCGATCGACTCGACTCGGTCTTTACCGAGCCATTGTTCGACATCGAAGGTTAGACCTTCTCGTGAAACGAAACCTTTTACTCTGAACGCTGCGAATCGTAGCTTCGAAACGACGCCGCTGAGCTCTGCGCATACGTACGCGCCTCCCGCCGTTTGTCTTACGACGACCATAGGACCAAGCCATCGCGGCTTGTGTTTGCGGTTCAGTTCCTTTTCGACGGCGCTATTACGGATTAAGACGAGGGAACCGGGTGGGTGAGTCTTTCGATTGAGGACGGCTTTATGATCTTCGTTCCATCGTTCAGCCGTTTTCCAACGGGAATTCGCTAGATTTTGTCGCGCTGATTCTTCGTCTTCCTCTTTTTTTGCTAGGAGCCGAGCCCGTCCGGCGACGAGGTCGGTATGCGACATTGGACGTACGTCCCATGCGAACGTCAGTTGGAGGGCGTCGATTGGTAGGCAGGGCTGATAGCCCGTAGCGAGATAAAATGGGGAATACCCGGTGGCCGCTCGAATAGTAACACGTTCGGCCCACAGCGTATGGTGGAACCGAGTCGGCCACTTCAGGGGATTATCGCAGCTTCGCATTAGGGCTTCTCTGAAGGTACGGTGTCCTCTTTCGACGATTCCTGACGCTCGCGAGTTGTAGGGCGATATATGGATGTGTTTCACTCCATATCTCTCGTTCAAGACTTTGACCGTTTCGCCCGTAAATTCGGTTCCGTTATCCGAGGTAAGCACTTCGATCGTTCCCCATCTGCAAATAATGTCTTCCCATATAAATGCGGCGACGTTTCTTGCGTTGGCCGTCGGGAGCATCCGCGCTTCGATGTAGCCAGATAGGTCGTCCCTAGCCGCCACGATCTGTGTCTTGCCGTACGCTGGTGGCATGTTCACGCAGTCGATGTATACGTGACGGAAGAGCTGGGATGGCGTTGATGGTGTCACGGGAAGTAGTGGTTTTCGTTCGGCACGCTTCTGACAAGCCATGCAGGACTTTACCCATTTGCCGACGTCGTCTCGGATTCCCTTCCACCAGAAGCGGTATAGAACGGTCTTTTCGGTTGCGTCGACGCCCTTGTGACCGAGTTCGTCATGACAGGCGGTCAGGACTACACCTCTGTCGCTCGGGCCTACTACGAGTTGATGGGCTCCATTCGGTTGCCTCCTGTAGAGTCGGTCGCCTTGAATAAAGTATTTCTCGGCGTAATCGATGAAACTCCTAAGGTTTTTAGGCCTTATGTCGTCAGGCGTTGAGTACGTAGAGAGGAAGGTGCGTGTGGCGATTAGCCCTTCGGCTTCTTCTCGCGCTATCCATTCCGCCCATTTGGTCGGCTCTGGTGAGTCACCTACAAAATGTTCGTGCGGTTTCGCTGATTCGATGATCACGTTAGCCAGGGAGTGATATCGAGCGTCGGCTTCGGCGTCGGCTTCGGCGATTTCGTACGCGAAGATCCCGTCAAATCGTTGCTCGCCGTTGGATTCCATTCGTAGCTTGGGGCGGTTCTCCATCGTTTCTCGGTCGCTGTCGTCCGTATCGCCGTCGCTGGAATCGTCCGAGGCCCTGGGCCTTCTTGATAAGCCGTCGGCGGCTTGATGGCGTTTGGCGGAAACGTGTCGTAACGTGAACGGGATCATTAGGATCCCTTCGATCCACCTGTTGAGCGTTGCTCCGGGAACTTGGTCGGGCGCGTTGAGCATACCCTTCAGGTATTTTGCGACGACTAAGTTGATGACTCCTACCAGGTACGCCTTCATCTTTGTTACGGCACGATAAAGGCCGTAAAGCTCGATCTTAGGCTGACTGTACCGGGATTCTCGTTCGTTGAAGGTGAGGGAGCCGTATCTCGCTGGTCTTCTGACGCCTTTTTCGTCCACTTGGAGCAGAACATATCCTACGCCAATAAATGACGAGTCGACTGCAAAGATGACTTCCCGGTCGCTGGCGTAGTCGATTGCGATTAAGCAAGGAGCCTCCGTGACCAGGCCTTTTAGTATCTCCATCGCGAGCTCTTGTTTCTCCGTCCAGGCCCATTCCGCTTCCTTCAATAGGAGGTCGTTGAGTGGTCGGCTGATGCGTGCGTAGTTCTTGATGAACATTCTGACGCAAGCGCATACCCCTAGGAATCCTCGAAGCTCGGTCGTGTTCTTCGGTCTAGGCCATTTGCGAATCTTTGATATCTTCGCGTCGTCGGGGAGTCGTCCTTCGTATGTACATTTGTGTCCTACGATTACGGCTTCCGGAGCGGCGATGATCATCTTTTTCGCGGAAACCGTCGCTCCTGCGTGTCCTATTCGGGTGAGTATTCGATCCACATCGCAAAGGTGTTCGTAGACGAATCGTCTGACTCCCGGGTTCCCTGCCATTGTTTCGTAGGTTCCGTCCGGCAGCTCGTACCGTGTTCGGCCTCCTTTTACGCCAACGTCGTCGACGAAGACTCCTGCCTTCGTAGGGATCTCGGGACCTAGTATGAAAACCATACACGCTTGGAATTCCGGAACGCAGTTCGCGCCACCTTGTGGGAGTACGCAGAGGCGGTACATCTGCCCGTCAAGCCCCATGAACGACGTCAGGTCGCGGCTTATTAGGTGCAGGGTGCGGTTGTCGAATCCGACGAAGATGTCCAGTAGCGAGTAGCACGCTCGTCCGGCGAAGTCTTCGACGAATTCCTCGACTGCTGGGGGAATCGCCGAGTCCTTGATCGTGACTGCATTCAGAGGTTGTAAGTCATGGACGATTCGGAATTCTCCTGATTTTTTCATGACAGCAAACCATTTCGAACTGTACGACGATTGCGTTGGTTCGTACGTTCCGTTCGCTACCTTCTCCTTGAATAGTTTATGGATCCCTGGGATCCATGCCGGTGGAAGACGTATTGGTTTCTCCTGCCACGGTACGTGTGGCAATACCGGGAAGATATAGTCGCTGAAATAATCGCTGCGAAAGCGGCCCTTTTCTTCTTCGCCAAAGGCCAGCGACATTTCTCTCCTTCGTAACACGTACTCCGCGAGCCGTATCTCCTCTGGCCACAGGAATCCGTCTTTAAATAGGTTCGCCTCTTCTAGGCGCTTTCTCGTAACTCGTCTTCCATCCGTGAAAGGGGGTGGATTCAGCTCCGGCGGCTGATATCCTTCGAGGGGATCGCTTGGAAATTGTCGGATCGTTCGCGCCTCGTCTGGCATAACCCCTGGTACAGGGCGGATCTTCTTCGCGACCGGCTTATATTTCGCCGCCGCCACCGTCGGTATCACTTCCTCCTTCATCCACTTCAACACCCGTGCGTTTGCCCATGACGCTGTCCCTCCAAAATAGGCGACCCCGTCTCTCCTTGGGTCTTCTTTTGGGAATTTCGGGCTTACGCTAAACTCTAGAGCTGCCTTGGAAAAGGCGGCTCGTTTCGTCCGGTGAGTGCGTCGATACGGCGGACCTCTTTCTTATCTTCGATTGCCAGGCACTGTTCGAGTTGGTCGAACGTTTCCGATTCCACGACCAGATCTTCGACGATTCCGTAGTATGCCGATACTTCGACGGGCGGCATGCTCATCTCCATGACCGTTGGCATATCTCCCCTTGCCAGGGAGTCCGGGTCGTTTCGTAGCACCATCGTAACTCGGCTCTTGGGGTCCTTGAAATCGCGAATCAAGATCTTGTTGGTATGTCCCGTTTCGGTGATCGCGATGAGATGATCCTGAATCCATGGTTGGCCCAGGATGAATGGATATGGCGCCTTCCTGAAAACGTGAAAGTGGGCTCGAGTCGTAACGCCAGCAAAGGGGACTTCGACGAGTTCGCAGAGACCTATGGATTGGTCGCCCGTCAAGTTTACGCCTTGCATCCGGATTTTACGTCCTTCGTTGATCGGCAGACCAGTCTTCATCCAAAATTCTTCGGTCATCAAGTTTATTTGGGAACCGGTGTCGAGCATACCAACGGCCAGAGCGCCGTTGATTTCCGCTTGGACCTTCGGGAGCGAGCCGCTATATCGGGGCAGTCTTTCAGCCGTCTCGATTATGGGCAGGCTGTTGAACGTGGTTTCGTCGTCGCCTCCTTCGAACATTGCCATGACTTTCTTTTCCCTCGAGACGTTGGTCGTTGGGACGCGCTTAGTCTTCGTGATCTCCGCCAAGTGCTTTCTCATTGCTGGAGAGAGCGCAAGGAGATGCGTCAAGTTCATGGAGAGTTTGATTTCGTCGAAAATATGGTTCACTGCTCCCTCGATGTCGATGGAATCTTCGACGTCCGAAGTGAATCGCATAGTCGGTGCCGAGCGTTTGCTCGTCATGTCGATTTCTGGCACGGGCATGGAGCTTGATCGTCCCGGCATCTGTACTGGTGGGGGCGTGATTATCGGATTCGACTTCGGGTTCGTCTGTCGGGGCCAGGCGTTGGAAACGGGGGCTGGTACTGCCATGGGCTGGGGCGGCATTACGGACGGTGGAGGAAATCGTTTCTCCGGTGCCGCTGGCCTTTCATCGCTTTCCTTGAAGCGAACCTCCTTTCCTTTGCCTTTTGAGCGGTCCTTGTCGTAGGGCTTTGCGGATTCCCTTGCTTCGCGAATCTGGCCAGTGCCGCGGGTCTGCGCCATCACCCAGGCTCTTTGGGTTGCCTCGTTCTCGCTCAAACCGCTATCCACCATTTCGACGTAGAATCCTCGAGCTATTTCCGCCAGCTGGTCTTCTTCTTCCTGCAAGGTATACGCATTCACTTCTTCTTCCTCGGGATCGTATTGCTCAATGCCGATATAGAAGCCAGTGTACTCGTCGTCGCTGTCCACGTTGTCGTACATCTCGTAGACATTGGTCTGGTGCGGGGGACGATCCTTGGCTGCGTTTTGTTCGACGACTTCGCGGGCCCTCTTGCTTAGGACATCGGCGCGGATGCCGTCGGCCCTTCTGTACAGACGGTCGCCGTTCTTGTAGGTGAGCGTATTTTCCCTCTTGATCACGAGACCATCCCTCATGTCGGTCGTCAGGTGTGGGCATCTTCCCATCGAGCATCCATCGACCGCGCAATAGAAGCACCTGTCTCTGGGCCACTCTGGTCTCCAATCTGTACGACCGGCGTTATCTGGTGCGGCTCTCATGACGGTATCCTGGCCCTGGCGATACCCAGTGGATCCGTAGACGTTTGGGTTTGCGGGAGCGCGAGGAGACGGCCTGGCCATCATGTTCGCGGCGTTGGGGAAGTTGTTACAGAGGTAAGCATAGTGCGTCTCGTAAACGGGGTCCTGGAGGTTGAGGTTCTTCATGCGGCTGATGACGCCGTATAGATCGTCTTCCTTGGTCGTTGGAACCGTGTCTTCCATCCGCAAACGTCTGACTTCTTCGACGAGTCTCTGGCCGGCTGGTCTCGGGTCTCCTGCGACTTCTTCGTCAAACCTGCCCTCAATGAGGTACTTCGCGGCTTTGAAGACTTGGTCCATGTTGAACGGCTTGCCCCTCGGGTGCCAGGGCTCGACCTTAGAGAGGTGTTCCCATATGGCCTCCCTTCGTGCCATCGTGAAGGTCTTGAAGTATAGCTGATCGCGGTCGGTCTCGTTCAACTTCTTCCCGTCGATCAGCCTAGTTGACATCGTGTCGAAGGTCATGAGCCGTTGGCTCAGGGCATCCTCGCTCACGACCTCTTCCTTCGCGTACTCGCTGACGAGCGCCGACAAATCCTTGATCGTGTACGGGTCGCCCTTCTCCGGGTTGTTATACAACTTGAGGAGTGCGCCCTTGAGACCGTGGTAGTCGTCGTGCTTGTAGGACTTCTGATTATGGATCCATTCGGCGACCGTTGGACCGACGTATTTCAGTAAATGGACAAGGGCTTCGCCATCGTCTTCGACGTCTGACTCCGATAGGCAGCTCTCGAAGCGCCTGAAGAACTCGGGGAGGACCTTTCCTGAAGACCCGTTGAACGTCTCGGGCGCGCCGGGCGTTCCTGGCACTGGCATCCGGACGACGGCCCTGTTGTTGTTTCTGCCGGCTTGGCGGATGGATTCGGCGATCGTTTGGCTCAGGAGCTCGGGCGTGATTGCAATAGGTACGTGCCTCCTTTCGAGCTCTTGCCTTTGTCTCCTTTCAGCCGCAGCTTTCTGGCGTTCTTCGACGAATTTCTGGTAGAGGATTTGCGGGTCCATGTCGGCGAAGTCTGGTTCGTCGTCGGAGGTCGCTGGGTTGCCTCCGCGGGCATCCGTGAAGCCTGGTAGCATATCTCGGTAGTGCAGTTTCGACGATGTATGTAAGGTGAAAATAGATGTCTTTTGAGCCGAAATTGGTGGATTTGAGAGCCGAGTTGGCGGGTTGGAGGTCCTTTGCTGCCTTTTGAAATTCGTAGAAATTCCAAATTAATCCAAAAGCCCCGGGCAGGCTCGCCAGATGTAGAGGGTAGGAGAGGAGGTAAGATGGGTCCTTTCCTGGGGGTGTGGGTGCCGAGGTTGGGAAGAGTGGTGCAAGGGAGGAGGGGGTAGGGCGATGTTTTGGAGGAATTGGGGTGGGGAGAGGATTTGGGGGATGGAGAAGACAACTGGGAGACTGAAGAAGACTTTAGAGGACTAACTGGGACTAAAACTGGGGCTAAAAGCAATATGATGTCAAGCAACTATGAAAAGTTACAAGGTTTTATAGAAAATGGTGGGAGGTGAATCAATCAAACCAAATGGGGAAAGAAGAGAAGGAAATAATACACAAGAATTGTAAAAGATCATGAGTTTAGGTCATGAGGGGAGGGGGGAAATGGAGTTGGCGCAAAATTTGGTAACATGTGGTGGGAGTGGCACAACCAGGCAAGAGAGGTATCAGAATGTGCGCATGGAATGTGGGATTCTGAATATAGAAGAATGGTAAGTTTAGGTAATGGGAATATTCTGTTAGAAGGGGAACAATGGGAGGAGGGCTGGCTAGCAGTTTGGAAAAGGTAAAAGGAAACAAGTCCAAAGGGCTGGAGCATGTTCTGGAAGTGCTTGATGTGTTCCAGAAACCTGTCAGTGGTTGGCAGGGCACTTTATCTTGTCAGAAAGGCTAAATGCCCATCAGTCCAATGATGAAACCTAAATCTTGAGGTTTGAATGTAAGGGAATGACTGAATGATGTTGTATAGATGTTCCATCAGAAGAATGATGCGGAACAGTGAAGAAATGAAGGGTTTAGGGTGCCTGGTTGGGGGGCTAGGCCTTGAGAGGGGGGGGATGCTATCTTGATGAGAAGTAATCGGATTGGGGAGATTGAACATGTTTTCTGGGCGAAATCTTGAGTAGAAAACAGTGGTAAATGTTTCAGAGGTTTAGGTGCTGATCCCAGGAAAAGTTGTTGGGAGGTGACTGGTGGCAGCCCTCTGCTGAGTCGGTAGGACATGGGGAATCGATGGAGTGAGGCCCTAGAGGTAGTGAAGGGTTGTACACC
>KN824421.1:0-36509 GCA_000827415.1 Serendipita vermifera MAFF 305830
GGGGCGAGAGGTGGTGTATGGCCGTCCGAAGTCGTAGGTAGTTTAAAAGGAAATGACGATTACCTAGTATGATGTATATAAACCTATGATTGCTTATTTCGTTATGATGTACTGTTGGAGTTGCTGTAATGGTAGCGCGAGCCTTTTTGATGGAAAAACGCGGAGGGTGACGGTGCGTCTACGATAAAGGACGTGAACGAATGTGAGCTCTAGAGTGTTTATATCATGTAATATAATCCAAACGTACCAATGACGATAACCCTACGACCTATTACAAGACGTTCTACTGCTCCAACCTAGCGAGAATTTTGTTTGAAAAGGTGGAAGACGGCACGCGTTTCAAGCCTCGAAAGCGAATCGTATTCGCTATTCTCGAATAATGCGTCAGGCAAAATACGAGAACGAGGAGCGATCCAAGCTGTAAAGAGGAAACGGGTGGAGAACAAAACAAAGGAGACTAGTTCGGGTTGCGGCCAAATCGAACAAAGCAAGCAAGCACAGGTCCGCCCGCCTAACTAAAAGGGCCGCCGCGTAATTATTATTAAATTTCAAATTTACCCACTCCACTTGGACTATTAGATTTTGTAGATTGTGGTTGGCCTTGTTAGGTTCATTTAAACCTCGCTCACGACAGCCAAGGTCAAACAACCCTATGATCATCGTATACAACTGGGTGGATCCACGCAGGGTTCTACGCAGGGATTCACGCAGGGCAGCCATCGACGACCCACTGGGGATCCACGCACGCCCATCTGCGAACTGATCGGAAATCCGTTTCCTCGGCACGGAGCTTATGCCACGCGAGTGGGACAGCGGTCATTCTCGTTTAAGGATAATTTTCAAATCTTTATTCAGGGTTGAGGAGAAGGGTTGGATAGCGACCGTATTTCCACTCGCTCGGTTCTCCTACGCGAACGTACTGTCAACATCCGGTATCCTTGTAACTACATTCCTTGACTACTCATTACACTACTAGGCGGTCATTTCACCCTACCGACGCCTTCATCCGTTGCTCGTTTAGCCCTCCCCAGCCCCGTCACGCATATAGGACACCGATGAGCCCTATAAACTCTCACTAACTCATCCTACAAATCGTCGTCATCGTCGACGAGGGGGCTCGCCGCGGCCTCCCTCAATTCTCTGTTATACTGTTCTATCAACCTCGCATCCACTTCGTCTCCCCAGCCTTGACGGTCTACATCATCATCGATACGCCAAGAGTGGTCGCCGCCCTTATAAGTAATGAACCGGTCGTCAGTCCGAAAAGAGACGGACAGAGAGAAGGAACTAGTAGCGCATCGAAACGCTCCATCAATGAGCCTCGAAAATTTGGATAGCGCTACCGCCTTGTATTTGAAAACTTCCTTTGATAATGAGTGGACAGACCAGGCACTATCCCGTTCCTCCCCGTAGAGATTGAGTCTCTCCAAAGTTCCGTGCACAGGGAGGGCCAGAAAGCTCTCGATGGAAATCGCATCCGCGGACAGGAACCGCAGGTTTGTACAGCGAGAAAGAAATGTGTTCCAGATCGGTAATGAGGGCGAGTATGGTAAATTTTGAACCCCTGCGAACCAGACGAGCTGTCGGAGTTGATGTCCATGCGTATCGAGGAAGCGGTCGAACTCTCGCGTTGCCGCTGTCAAAGGAATCTCCGAGTGAAAATGAAAACATTTGAAGGATGGCATTGTCCAGGTCGAGAATACTGCAAACAAATGCCAGGCGCTTTCTTGTAAACTACCCTTTTCCACGTATAAGGCGATCCTCTCGAGCCTTGGCAGCATAACTCGCTCCATATCGGGTTCTTCCAGGACCGGTGATATAAAGCGTTGTCCGATACACAATTTGTGCATATATGTCAGGGTTTGCAGCATTGCTGGAGCATATAAGGGATAAGGATATCGAAGATTTTGCAATTCCAAGGAACCAGGTGCATCAGGCTCTAACCCTCCTCTCATTGGCCCAAGGTCGTCCTCGGCCATGATAGCATGGTGAAGCCTGGGTATCCCGCTTACCAATGAGTGAAATTCCGGCGCCTCTAGATAGAGGCTTTCAGGAATATCGTCTAATATGGGAACAACCATGCAAAGCACTTGTATTAACCCAGTAAGCTCATTCCCTTCTCCATGGTAATATAAAACGGAATCGAGAAGACGCTTTGCTCTGCTTGGTAGGCTGTCCCAACTATATATTCGGATAGTTTGGTAGAGGAGTGGCGTCGCACATTTTCGATATGCTCGCGATACAAGACATAGGCTGTATAGTGTGCTCGTGCGTTTATTCCAGTCACCTCTCTGGATAGGTTCACCCATATGATCGTGCGTGGCCGCCACAAGACTGATGATTCGGCGAATCACTGCTAGAGGTAGAGTGAGTGTTGTCCTTCTTGAGTAGTATAAGGCAGTTAACGCAGAATAGCGGAGGGACGGGTCGCGATCCCAAAGGCTTTGCAGTAAAGGCCACGGTCTACGTGACGGCCACCCTAGAGGAGGAGGCTCAATTGCAGGAGGTACTCCAGCACGTATATCCCGAAATATTTGTCCTCTCAAATTATTGATGCGGTTAGAGTATGCTTTTTGTAGATATATAAACTAGAAATTATGTTAGCATAGCAGGATACCATACCGAAAGTTCGGTACTTCTAAACCAAGGCATCCCACTGCGTACATGTCACTTTCTTTCGTGGGGGGCACATTATGGTCACTCGAAACCAGCTCTGGGGCGAGGTATCTTGCAGTTCCTGTATGCTCACTTGTCGTCGTCATACCGATAGCGCCCTCCTCAAGGAAGATTTGTGCCAACCCAAAATCGCATATTGTAGGCCATCCCTGATCGTTAATAAGTACATTCCCCTACTCATAACACATAAGCTTCTATCGCAGTGATGTTGCGCTACGCACCGGCTTTAAATCGCCATGCACAATAGGGGGTTCGTGCTGATGCAAATATCCAACACCGTTCAAAACACCTCGCCACTTTGCAGGAGAGGTTAATCCCAGGGGTGCACAGGTGCATTAGTGAACTCACCAATGTAATACGTGACGATAGAATCATGCCTTCACCGTGTTGCTCAAGGAAGTGCGAAGCATCTCCCTTCGGGGACCACTGGAAGTGACCTGCATGAGAGAAATATAGAATTACGACCTCGATTAGGCTTACGGGCGATATCAAAGCCCCGAACGGTCCAAATTTCTCATCATCGGCGTATCCCAAGAAAGGATGGATATTGGGATAACTCGCAATAGCCGCACTAGCCCAGATAACCCTCTCGCGGCGTACTTTCTGTTGGATAACAGATTAGGATACACATCAACAAACTGGACACATTCCCGTACCCTTTTCACAGCATCTGGTCGACTCGTGGCCTTGATAACTTTGATGGCGACCTGTGTTTGAACGCTCAAAATTCGAATTGGCATAGAAAAACATCGATATAATAAGCTCACGGGACGATTACCGAAGACTCCTTTATAAACACATGAGTAATTCCCCGTAAATTCTGGCATATTATCCCCGTGAATAACGATTTGGCCAGTAAGATTGAACTCAGAGGGCAGCGAATCCATCTCTAATTAGTTTCGAGGGGATGGGTCAAGTGGTATTAGGCGCCGGTGTCGGACATAAAGAGAATGACATCTCAGGGAGGACGCTTCGGTAGTCAGCTTTATGAACAAGCTATGCTACAATTCAAGAATAATTACAGGGCTGTACACGCGGTCAAATTCCTCCACCCATTCTCCCGCCTGCGCGATTAATCGTTCCAAACTCAGAAACGGCCTCCTCCTTTGGAGTAGCATATACAGACGCAAACGTCGAAGGAGGTGTACGACGATCCGGTAAAGCATCGTCGAGATCCATCGCTTGAGAGTGCCGGGTAAAAGGTGGTGAGTTCGCCGGTAGAGGGTCCTGTAAGCCCCAAGGCCCATTTGGAGCCATCAAAGGATCAACAGCGGTCAATGGCGCGGCATCGGGGATTTTGGAGGTGAATGTGGGAGCGACGGGAGTGGGCTGCGTAACGATAGTGTTTGGAGGCGGAAGGTCAGAGGAGATGAACTTTGGAGGGGTGGACGTCAGCGTCGATGAGACGAGGTTCGGGGAGTGACGAAGGGAGGCAACACGATCGGCAGGCGTGAAAGTGAGGTCCATGCCTTCCAAGCGTAGTACGGACGGAGTACTTCCAACACTACCGCCCCTAACTCCTCGCTCCTCTAACCCACGTATGATTTCGTCACTGCGTTGCTGACGCGTTTCTCTCGTCGCGTTGCTTGGGCCCAAAGCTTGTAAGGCGTCCATACTCTGGCTTTGTCCTCCGGCTCCTACTGGCACGATAGTGTCCAGCTCATGTATGGTTTTGGGCAGAGCAGGCGGTGATTGGTTGTCGGCTCCTGCGAGGGCCAGGGCGCTGGTCTCCAGATCATTCATGTTGGCTCTGCTGTCCGGTGAGTTTAGGTTGACGAGAGTGTCGTTGTTAGGACTGATAGTGACGCCAGACCACACGCGGAAGGTGTTGAGAACCAGGCAAAAGTAGACAAAGCCGATGGCGAAGACGACGGTGACGCCGATGCGAGGACCGAGGATGACGGCAGCCCTGTCATCATCTGTGGGTGGGTCGACATGGGTTCCAGTACCTTAATGGGAAAAAAGTCAGGTTAGTAACCTTGTGTGCCGACGGCGATGGGAGATTACCTGACGTCCAAACGAACCCCAGAATGGTGATGCAGAAGAAGAGGAGAGAATAGACCAGCCACATCACTGGTAATGAGAGCATGATCCAAATGTTCCACAGGAGCTTTTGCTTCTTCTTGTGGGTTTCCTGATCGACTTTGTGAGCATTCGTCTGCCGCAACTGTAACCGACGCACCTCTATCCATCTGACTGCCTTTCTCATGGTCCGCATGGTGCTGAAGCGGATGATATACATGCCACCGAACATAAGACTCATGAATGCACAAATGAGTGATAGTAGGGCGGCCGTCCGCGTAACCGGGACGTATTGAGCATCTTGAATTTGAAACACGGTTAAAAGGGCACTAGATACGGCAAATGAGTATTCAACTAAGGTTTCTCGACCGGTGGATCCGATACTTACCTCAATAGCAGTGCACTAACGACGTTTAGCGTCTTCCATTCCTTGACCATGCTATCAATAAAGTTCTCCCATTCGGTCTGAAAACGCTGGATTTTCCTGAAGGATTCCTTCATTTCAGGGCTCAACCGTCTGGGGAGCGCTAGAGGGAAATACAGTCAGCGTCTATGGAGAATGTATTCGAGGAACTCCCAATACGAACCTTCGAATCCATGACCGGCTAGCGTCGAGGCTTCGTCATAGAATGAAGCGGCTTCATTATCACTTTGGTCATCATCAGTGTGCAGTGCCAATGGACGCCGATTCGGCGATGGTGAATTGGAGTTCTGGCCATCACCTGGAGGCAGGCGTTCAGAGCGAGGAAAGCACGCATATAAATGGGGAGACATACTGAGAAGCGGTTCACTGTCATCGTCGATATCTGGGATTCCGCCGATCAGTCTCCTAGAGTTTGGTTGATTCATTAGCCATGCGGCCAAGCTGCGGGGCCCACCGCGCATTTCTACAATGTATTTAGTATCTGAAGGTTTGATGATGTCAATGTCTTACCTTGAGCCAACAATATCTCTATCTCCTTTTGACTGACATCGGCCTCGGAGAATACGCGTCCAATACGATTAAAGTAGAGAGATGGCATACGGAGCAGCAAGTGGCTACAAGACATGTTAGCGCAAGAAAAAATGGGGATGGGGAGAAAAAGAAGTACCGATAAATCTGAATGAGCGTGGCTCTGAACCAGTCCCTAAGCGACCACTCGTCCTTTTCTACACTGAGTAACGGACCCAAATCAGGCTTCGGGAACTCTATTTCTAGTTTGAATTAGAACCAGAACTTGAGCCATGGACGCGAGAGTACTCACTGGGTATGATGCTAGGAAGATTGAACGGACTGCTGTGCTTGACAGGTGAGCCAGGATCACTCGCTGGATGCGTCGCAGGACTAGCTGTAGGAGGCGATAAACCCCCAGCAGCCTTCGTACTCTCTTGTGGCGCAGAGCCAGTATCAGGACTAGGCCTCTTACTCCCGCTGGCCTTTGAGCCTCCACGGGTCTGCCCAGCAGGAGCCGACTCCGTCCCAGCAGGATGCGCATGCACAGGCGGTCTAGTCCTCGTAGGCGAAGTACGTGGAACAACAGGTTGACCATGCTCCAAGTCTTCCCGGATCTCCTCATGGGACATGCGCCGATGGCGCTCCCGTTCCTCGCGCTCTCTGGCCAGCCTCGTCTCCCTCTCTAGAATCTCATGTTCCAGTCGATGTGAATCGACACGGTTGGTACGCGCCCGTCGTTCGGCCTCTGTTTCGTTTGGGGTTCCTGTGGCGTTGGTGGGTGTGGGACGAGCGGGCGTGGCACCCGCCCGTCCTTGACGCATCCACGCGGGTCGTCGTCCCATAGGAATCTCTTCAGCATCGCCCTGTCCATGCGGCCTGGGTGCAGGAGCACCAACCCTCTGCCCACTCTCCAAATCCTCCTCTTCACCCAGTCCAAACCGCTTCTCAGCCCAATCAACAGCCGACCGCATCGCCTCCAAGAATGGCGGAATAGGACTCTTCTTCTGGCCGATAGGATACGCATAGGGATCAAGAGGCCGAAACGGTGCCGCTTCCAACTGTCTCCGTCTCCTCCTCTCTGTACGTTCTCGTTCACTGATGGGATTGTTGTTCTGCCTCCTACGACCATTACGCCCTGCTTGGCGATGATTGGACGGACCGGCTCCGGGAGTCGTAGAGTGAGGATGGGCCCTCAAGGGTAGGACGGTGTGCTCCTTGTGCGGTTGATATGGCGAGTATCTTTCACTTGGTGCGCGGATGGCGGTAGCTGATCCACCAGGTACGGGTTTACCACGCCTGGCAGCATTTTCCGCGGCAACATTCGCATTGGGGCGTAAATGGCCCTGAGTCCCAAACTGGAATTCGCCTCCTACATCCCCAGGCGGATGTGAGGATGACGAGGGGACGAAAGCAGTATCACCGAGTACACCTGCTATCGTAGGCCGTCCAGGGATGGGCGGTCTCGGCGGCGTTTCGAACCCAGCCACGTTCCCGCTACTCTCATTCCCGGGCCTCTTCCCACCAATAGTACGAATGGGTACAAAGGTGGGATCTACATCGGCCAATGGTGAATGCGGGTCCAGCTCAAAAGGCGGGATCGTCTCGATTTCAAAGCCCATTGGCCGGCTGGCAGCCCCGGTATTACGCGGTTCTTCTTGGATCGTCTGGTCACCCATACCCAAACCCAATGCCTCACGCTCTCCGGGCTCCCAAGCGACATCTGGCGTCAACGGCCGTGATGGGTCGAATTCGCCCACGTCATCGCCGCCGTTTCCTGGATTAAGAAAGGTCTCATCCGTGTTTAGAGGTGGAAAGGAGAGTGGATGTGCTTCGAGGGAAACGGGCTGTCTGCGTGGAGAGGGTGGTGCTTGCTGTTGTTGTCTTCGGGCAGTGGTGGCCGTTGGTGTGGAGGTAGACGCCCGAGGTGCCGATGAACCGGACGGGTGCAAGTTTTGAGCTACAACTGTACAACAGGGTCAGAAATTTTGAATAGGCTGGCATGTATGGAAGGCTTCGCCAGAATACGCACATTCATCGACACCTCTGCCTGTACGAGAACTGCCGTTCCTGGACCTGCTTCTGCGACTAGGCGCTTCGCTCCCTGTACGGCGATCGCCTTCGAAGCTGACTTTGTGTTCGCGTGAGGGAGTGGAGGGGGTATGCATGATGGATTTGGGAGGGACTGTGGTCCGCCGTGTTTCTGTTTTACATATAATAGCAGTAGACGGACGTTGGATTAGGTGTGTCGAGTCATATATTGCGTGGAGAGTGGAACGCGTAGGTATCGGGCAAGGCAGTGGAGTAATAGCCAGTAAGTGTCAGCACTGAACCAAAAACAAGATGCAGAACGATAAAAGGGAATGATCTACGTACGTTCTGGTACATCTTCATGACCTTCAGCCGCATGTCTGACCTTGTCCTTGTCCTCGACATCGAGTTGCGGCAAGCGCTGGGGTCGGTTTGCAGGCGACGCGCGTGAAAATAGATTGCTCAAGATTCTACCGGATCCAGAGGAGCTTGCTACTGGAGCCCGTTGAGATTGGTCGTTGGTCGTCTTGGCCTCATTTTGGTTCGTGTTATTGTTCGACATGTAGCTCTGGTGATCCAATAGCGAAATAAAAGTCCTTCCAGTAATGATATATAATCCGTAATCGACTCGTTAAGGATAAACAGATTCCCGTCTAGTTGTAACGGCGGCGAGTTGTTAGCTAAACGCGTTCGGCGTTTCCCTTTTAAAGTAGAGCCAAATCCCTTGAAATCCCGCGAATATTCGAGATAATAAAATGTTTGTAACCAGAGAGAGAGAGAGCGCGCGCGCTGGTTGAAGCCGGATGGAGCTGGTCGAAGTCCAAGTTTGGATTCTGAAGCTCAACTCGCCGGACCAATAGCAAGTTCCCGAAGTAAGGAAGCCAGTCGGATGCGTCGAATGAAGAGAGGTTTAGCCACTTAACGGCGCGTATTGCTTGTTGGTGCATCGGGGTGCTGGTTGTGCGTCATGGCACATAGAACCCGGTTATAACCATATTCTGAAGGCAGACGCACTGCACATTGGAGCTGGTAGGAGTCGTAGCTAGACTGACAGTCGGCGTGTTAACCGACGCATCTATGTTAAACAGCCTTGACTTTAATCTGGTCACCTCTCATGATATACTCCTTCATAGTACATTGCTAGTTATGGGCGCTGACTGGCTCGTGATGATCTTCAAGCGGCTTACTCAGCCTCAGATGGACAAACATGACAAACTCGTAGTATTATACCTATCAGGAGATCGGTAAGGAACCTCCCTATTGCAAGACAGGTGTATGTACACGCTCCACCCAGGCCATTTCTCCCACTCCTACGCGTTTCTTGCCTTAATAAGATCGGCAGCCTATATATAAGGTGATGAATAGCCGAAAACCCTCGAAACTGAGCGAAAGGACGGACCTTTTCAGCAATAGCGTACACCGTAGACGAAATATGTGTAGCAGGGATCATGGGAATGATCGAAGCATCCACAACCGACAACTTGGAAACTCCATACACTCTCAAATCCGGCCCAACCACTCCTCCCAGATCCCTCGGCAACATACTCGCCGTCCCACTCGGATGAGAAGTGGTCGGCATCGACACCTGGATCACATAATCTCTCAAATCCTCATCACTCGTGATGTTATTGGGAGGATCAATTGGTTGAGCACCGAGTGCTTGCCAAGACGGCATAGAAAGGACCCTACGCCAGGCTTTAACCGCCTCGACCTGAATATCCACGTCGACTGGATTCTTGTAAAACCCATAGTCGATAACTGGATTCGCGAGGGGGTCGGTTGAGTTGATGGTGATGGACCCGCGCGAAAGTGGCTTTATGAGGACAACCCCCATCCACGCGGTGGGACCATTGGCGTACTCCGTCGCTGCGACAGTACCAGCTCGAATAGAGGCCACGAGAGCATCTCGTTGCGCACGCCAACCCGCGACGATGGTAGAATCGGTGCCTGTCGGGAACTGAAGCTTGGGGTCTTGACTGGCGTACGCGGCTACGAGCTCTTCCGATCTATTCGTGAGCTCATGTAAAGGTATGAACGCCGCCGCATTTCCAGATGAGGTGGTATAGAAGCCTGAAAACACGGTTCTTGTTGGACAGGTTCATCAAAGGCGAAATGGCTAACCTGTTCTATTTGTGTCGTATTTTGCGCGTTCTCCTTCTAACCATGTCTCATTCGCGCTATAGCTAGGATTCGGATCCAAATCATTTGTAAGCACGCCATCGGCAAAGAGCAACGGATGGTCCTGGAAGTTGTGACCGACTCCAGGAAGGTTGGCCACGACGGGAATATGGAGCTTCTTGAGGAGTTCAGGTGGTCCTACCCCAGAGATTTGAAGGACTTGGGGCGTATGAGGGGTTCCAGCGGCAATGATCACTTCACGTTTGGCATTCACTTTCGTGCGCCTTGAATCACCAACGGGCATAAACTACGCGAAGAGATCAGTCTCAACTCCTTTTTGTCATTCTATACTGACCTCTACACCGGAAGCGGTGGTGCCCTGGAATAGGACCCTGGTGACTGCGTGGGCAGGCAACAGATGAAGATTCGCTCGACTCTCAACGCGGTCATAGTGAGCAGTCCTTGCGTAACTTCTAACATTCCCGTTTGGATCCAACGTATTAGCAGTCCAAAACGCGCCAAGAGCATCGCCCGAGGTTCCGTCAATAGGGTTATGACTCCCGAATTCCTTCCACGCCGCCAGGAAGTTCTCTGGAGATGTAGCAGCTTAATTAAGGTGATTTTAAGAGTGCATTGAAAGCGCCACTCACTGACGGCTGGGTACAGAAATGTCGGGTAGCTGGCCTGGATTGGACCAGACGTTCCGTGGACGGACATATCATACGTAATCCCGAACTTTTCTGCTGTTACGCTATCCGGTGGGCGAAATGTCTCGCTCTACGGACCGTTAGAGATACGATAAAGCCGACCAGGCGTTGTTGATGGGCGTACCTTCTTGAAATACGGAAGGAGATCATCCCATCCCCAACCAGGATTCCCGAGGTCCCTCCATAGGTTATAGTCTCCAGCTGATCTATTGATACGTTAGTTGGTTGATAACAGTCATGGACCCAGTATCCCGTACCCTCGGTCGAAGAACATGCCGTTGATGGCCGATCCACCACCAACGAGACATCCCGCTTGTAAGCGAAAGGTTCGATTCAGGCTTCCAATCTGGGGAGTACTGGTCAAGTTATAAAGGTACTTTGCGGGAACCTGTCCAGCGAGCAGTGGAATCCAAAACGCCTCTTCTCTCTGGTCTAGCAAACCTCTCTCGATGACTAGTACGGTCTCTATCGAGGTGGATTATGTCAATAAATGTCAGAATAGGTATATCCATACATACTCCTAGAGTCCTCAGAAAGGCGATCTGCGACAGTAAGCCCCGCAGTACCTCCTCCAACAATGACATAGTCATATGAAGGATGTAAATCTTGTTCAGAAACTACTCGCGCCTTTAAAGGTGTCGAGGGGAATCCCAGAACCACCGTGGCGAAGATGGACGCTATAACAATAAGCCGAGTGGAAGGCATGATTGTTATCGAATGACAAAACTGAAGCGTGATTCATTTATACTCCACTCAGGCGCCCGGACCGAGGAGGCTAGGGGGCTCGTTCGATATCATTGTGCCGTACAAGCGATTTAGAACTAGTGGCGTAATTGTCTCTGGGGTGAACGTCAAGCTACTTTTTGAAATAAGCATTTGGTTTGATGGTTTGACACAATCATGTGTACCAATGAAAGTTTTCCCACACTGGAGAAGGAAACAAAGGAGTAGTCAACATGCCACCTACTCTTAGGGTTGCTTTGAGCAGGACAAGGAGCATATAGGATAAAACGAAGGGTTTATGCCAGGTACTGAATGGTGAACAGCTTGAAAGGTTCACTTCTGCCTCACCCGCACTAATACCCGTGCGCAATCCTCATTCAGGGTCGTTCCCGAAGCGGAAACTGAACCCCAGTGAAATAGAAAAGGCCACAATCGGTTAATTGTTTATAAACGAGATCAATATTCTGAATATGTAGCAGTTGAGTTGTCAGCGGGTTCAGGGAGGGCCAGCTCTACTACTAGGTAAGCTGCTTAGTGGAGCGTGTATGTCCTTTACGCCACAGGAACCTATGTATTTCTCGCTTTGATCAAATCTGCGGCCTAGAAGTGGATGATAAGTATCGAATCAACCTGAAGTCGAATCAAGGTACTGACTTTCTCGGCAATAGCGTACACCGTAGATTGAATATGTGTAGCAGGGATCATCGGGATAATCGAAGCATCTACAACCGACAGCTTCGAGACTCCATATACCCGCAAATCCGGCCCAACCACCCCTCCCAGATTCTTCGGCAACATACTCGCCGTCCCACTCGGATGCGAAGTGGTCGGAGTTGACACTTGGATCACCCACTCTCTTAATTGTTCGTTCGTCGTGATGTTATTGGCCGGGTTGGTCGGTTGAGCACCGAGTGCTTGCCAGGACGGCATAGAGAGGACCTTACGCCATGCTCTGATAGCCTCGACTTGAATCTCCACATCAACAGGATTCTTATAGAACCCATAGTCGATAACTGGATTGGCGAGGGGATCGGTTGAGTTGATGGTGATAGACCCGCGCGAAAGTGGCTTCTCGAGGACAATCGCCATCGCCGCGGTAGGACCATTAGCGTACTCTGACACCGCGACGACACCGGCTCGAATAGAGGCCAATAATGCATCTCGTTGCGCACGCCATCCGGCGATGATGGTGGAATCAGTGCCTGCTGGGAATTGGAGCTTGGGTTCTTGACTAGCATATGCATCTACGAGCTCATCCGTTCTATTCGTGAGCTCATGTAGGGGTATAAACGCGGCCGCATTTCCAGAGGAAGTGGTATAAAAGCCTGAAGGCATGGCTCTCATTAGTCACTTTCCTTCGTCAAAGGCGGAACGACTGACCAGTTCTATATGTGTCGTATGTGGCACGCTCCCCTTCTAACCATGTCTCATTCGCGCTATAGCTAGGATTCGGGTCCAAGTCGTTTGTTAGAACGCCATCGGCAACGAATAAGGGATGGTCCTGGAAGTTGTGACCGACTCCGGGCAGGTTGACTACAACTGGGATGTGAAGCTTCTTGAGGAGCACAGACGGACCTACTCCGGAGAGCTGGAGTACCTGGGGTGTATGGGGGGCTCCAGCGGCGATGATCACTTCCTTTTTGGCGTTCACTTTCGCGCGCCTTGAATCCCCAACGGGCATAAACTATGGGAAGAGGTAAGTCCCGGCTCCGCGCTTTTCCTTCTGCACTGACCTCTACACCGGAAGCAGTGGTACCCTGAAACAGAACCCTTGTGACGGCGTGGGCAGGCAACAGATGAAGGTTTGACCGACTCTGGACACGGTCGTAGTGTGCAGTCCTTGCATAACTACGAACATTCCCATCTGGATTCAAGGTATTAGCGGTCCAAAACGCGCCAAGAGCGTCGCCCGAGGTTCCGTCAATAGGGTTGTGAGTTCCAAACTCCTTCCACGCTGCTAGGAAGTTCTCTAAAGGTGTCCCGCTTAAGTAAAGCGATTCGTAGAATTGTGTGGGATGTATCACTTACTGACGGCTGGGTACAAATATGGCGGATAGCTGGCTTGGATTGGACCAGACGTTCCATGGACCGACATGTCGTACGTTATCCCAAACTTTTCTACCGTTGCGCTATCCGGTGGGTGAAACGTCTCGCTCTATGGGCCATTAGATTTGCGATAAAGTCGATTAACTGCTGCTGATGACCGCACCTTCTTGAAGTACGGAAGGAGGTCATCCCATCCCCAGCCCGGATTTCCAAGATCTCTCCACAGATTATAGTCTCCAGCAGACCTATCGATACCTTAGTTAATAGATTACATCTATGAACGCAGTATACCGTACCCTCGGTCAAAGAACATGCTGTTGATGGCCGACCCACCACCAACGAGACATCCCGCTTGCAAGCCAAAGGTTCGATTCAGGCTTGCCTGTTGAGGAGTGCTAGTCAGGTTATAAAGGTACTTTGGGGGAGCTAATCCAAGAAGCCGTGGAATCCAAAACGCCTCTTCCCTTTGGTCTAAAAGACCTCTTTCGATGACTAATACGGTCTCTATTAAGGTAGATGATGTTAGGTAACTCTAGAATGGCTATGTCTATACGTACTACTTGAGTCCTCAGAAAGGCGATCTGCAACAGTAAGTCCTGAGGTACCTCCTCCGACCACAACATAGTCATAAGAAGGGTATAGATCTTCTTCAGACACTACTCGCGCCTTTAAAGTTGTCGAGGGGAACCCGAGAACAACCGTGGCGAAAACGGACGCTACAACAATAAGCCGAGTGGAGAGCATGATTGCTATCGAATGACGAAAGTGGAGCGTGATTCATTTATACTCTACCCAGGCGCCCGAACCGAGGAAGTTAGGGGGTCATTCGATATCATTGTGCCGTAAAATTGGTTCAGAACTGGTGACTTGGAAACAATATTTTCCGGGTTGAGCGCCAAGCTTCTTTTGAAATAAGCATATAGTTCGATGGTTTGACACAATCATGTGTGCCTTCCGCATCGGACGGAAAATGGAAGTTTTCCCACACCAGAGAACGAGACAAAGGAGTAGTCAACATGCCACCGACTCTTGGGGCTGCTTTGAGCTGGAGAAGGAGTACAAGAGAGGACGAAGGTGTATACCGGGTATTGTATGGCAGACAATCCGAAGGGTTCGCCTCTATCGCGCCCGCACTAATGTCTGTGCGCGATCCTCATTCAGGGTCGTTCCCGAAGCGGAAACTGAACCCCCATAAGATGGTTGGAAATAGAAAAAGTCGGAATCGATTGATTACGCGAGATTAATCTTCCTAATATGTAGCAGTTTAGTTGTCAGCGGGATCAGGGAGAACACGCTCTACTACCAGGTAAGCGCGCGCTATAGTGGAGCCCGTGCGTCTTTCACGCCACAGGAACCTATGCATTTCTGGCTTTGATCAAATCTGCTGCCTACAAGTTGAGGATAAGTATCGAAACAGTTCTGAGATCGAATCCAGTACTGACTTTCTCGGCAATAGCGTACACTGTCGATGAAAGATGGGTCCCCGGAATTATTGGAATTATCGAAGCATCTACTACAGATAGCTTCGAGACGGGGGGACTTGGAGCCGACCACGTCCGTCCTTTCCCCCCACCCGACTAGCCCCACCACTCCGAGCTGGATGTACACATAGTAATCCAGCTCTAGAGGCTCTTCGAGGTCTCAGAGTGACTGGATAGTGCGGTAGACTAGGGCTAGTTACCAACTAGACCACAGACACTAAGAATCAAACGGAACTACTCCGCTGATCACAGATAACAATACAAGTTCCATAAAGCATAAGAATCCCCAACAGCGAGCACGTAAGCGCCAACTCTCCAGAAAGCCTGAGCGGACCGCATGTCACGACGAGCAGATGAAACGCCTTCCAGCACAAAGACTACTGAATTAAAATCTAAATGAGACCAAACTGAAAGGGACGAACACGCTAATCCTAAACAGTTCAAACTACGTACCTCCGCCCGTCATGTCACGTCACCTGCCAAAAACCTCGACCCAAAGATCAAAGCCAAAATAGCGTAAATAAGTTATGCGTCAATTTATATGCAAACACGGCAAATCAACAGGATGAATACAAACCACACAAGCGCAGCAGGCTGGCACGAAACATGCATAAGCCCGATAACCAATCCACCCGTCACAAATCGGATTAAGAAACCACCCGAAACAGAAGCGAACCTAACTCAAAAGTAAGAATGAGAGTAAAAATAGTATAATACTAAGAAACCCCTGAGCAGACGACACAGTCGTTTTCCTGAGCAAGCGACACGATCGTTTTATAGAAACCAACGGGAGACATCCCGTCCTTGGCTTCTGACACAGACGCCCTTTTTTGCGGGATTTGGTACTCTTAGTGGGACCTTAGGGCGGGAACTGCCGCCGGTGAGGGGTTTAGTGGGTGAGCTCTCTCCGAAAGTCGAATGTCTGTGGCACTCGACAGCGGTATTAGAGAGCAAGTCCCACACAAGGCGTTCTTTAAGAACGTTTCAGTGCGAAAAGCATTCCCCTTTCTTCCTTCCAAAAAAAAAAAAAGATAGCTTCGAGACTCCATACACCATCAGATTCGGCCCCACTACACCTCCTAAATTCCTTGGTAGCATACTCGCCGTCCCACTTGGGTGAGATATGCTTGGAAACGAAGTCTGAACTACAAGTTCTCTTAAGACTTCGTCTGCCGTGATGTTGTTCGGTGGAAAGGTCGGTTGAGCACCGAGCTCTTGGAGGGACGGCATGGAAAGGAGCTTGCGCCATGCTTTGATACCTTCGACCATAATGTCGACATCAACGGGGTTCTTCAAGAATCCGTAGTCAATGACCGGATTCGCAAGCGGGTCTGTCGAGTTGATGTTTATAGACCCACGCGAAAGGGGCTTTTCGAGAACAACCAGCATCCCTGCAGCAGCGCCACCAGCATACTCGGTTGATGCGACGACACCGGATCGAATAGCGGCCAATACAACGTCTCTCTGCGTGCGCCAACCCGCGATGATGGCAGGCAGTATCAGTGCCCACTGGGAATTGGAGAGCTGGATCTTGGCTGGCGTATGCGGATACAAGTTCATTCGTTCTATTTGTCAACTCGTGCAAGGGTATAAAGGCGGCAGAGTTGCTAGCAGAGACTGTAAAAACGCCTGAAAGCAGGATGGGTATTGATAAGTTTCATCATGTGAAACTCGAAAGCAGAATGCTTACCTTTCTTCTCCGTTTCGTATAGTATGCTTTGTTCTTCTATCCATGTCGCATTTGTGTTGTTGCTGGGACTGGGATTGAGGTCATTTACGAAAATGCCATCTGTAAAGGAGGCGGGATGGTCCTGGAAGTTTTGGCCAACTCCTGGTAGATTAACCACGATGGGAATATGGAGCTTGTTGAGAAGAGCTTCCGGTCCCACTCCTGAAAGCTGAAGGATTTGGGGCGTATGGGGAGCTCCAGCAGCGAGGATCACTTCACTTTTGGCATTCACTGTCATACGCCTTGAACCACCAAATGGCGTGAACTGGAGAGGAGATTCAGCGATAGCGACATTAAGTTCGTATGTAGTATAAGCTGACCTCAACGCCGGTAGCGATAACCCCGCGAAATAAGACCTTGGTGACACTGTGACCCGTCAATAGATGGAGGTTTGGTCGGCTTGCAATGAGGTCATAGTGTGCAATTCTTGCGTAGCTGCGAATCATTTCTGCTGGATCTAAGGAATTAGGAGTCCAAAACGCGCCGAGTGCATCACCCGAGGCGCCATCGTAAGGAACATGAGTCCCAAACTCCTTGAACGCTGCTTGAAAGTTTTCTGTAGTAAAAAACATAAATAGACGGCTTAGAAACTCACACAGAATACGTACTGACGGCTGGGTACAAAAACGGTGGGTAACTGGCATGAATTGGGCCAGATGTTCCCCGAACCGACATATTGTACGTCACCCCGAGATCTTCCACAGTTGTACTATCCGGTGGATGAAATGTCTCGCTCTGGAGACTATCAGTACCTGGATAATATCGATGCATTGTACCTATTTCACGTACTTTTTTGAAGTAGGGAAGGAGATCATCCCAACCCCAACCAGGGTTTCCGAGGTCTCTCCATAGATTGTAGTCACCAGCAGAGCTACATCGTCGTCAATTTCCAGTCTCTTTGCTTTTCGCCTTGCGTACCTCTGTCAAAGAACATGCCATTCACAGCGGATCCGCCCCCAACTACGCATCCAGCCTGGACGAAGAAGGTGCGGTTACCGCCTGCAGACTGAGGAATACTGGTCAAATTGTAGAAGTATTTCGGTGGAGCAGTTCCAATCGAATGTGGAACTAGGAAGGCATCCTCTCGCTCGTCGAGCTGACCACTTTCAATAACCAAGACGGTTTCTGTAGGGAATTTTAGGACTTTATTTTAATTCCAAACCCACACGACTCACTCCTTGGGTTCTCAGTGAGACGATCGGCGACAGTAAGTCCTGCGGTACCCCCTCCGACCACAATATAGTCATATACGTGGGTTAAGTCTTGCTCAGAGTCTACTCGGGCCTTCAGAGGTGTCGAAGGAAATCCTAGAACGACCGTGGCGAGGATGGAGGCTACAGCAATAAACTGGGCGGAGAGCATGGTTATCACTCGGGCATAAAACCTGAGCCTGGGTTATTTATACTCTCTCTAGACGCGCGGTCCGAGAAAGAGGAACAAATGATCGCTATCAATGTGTCTAGCCTTGGAATTCTAGGCGCAACGTCAAGGACGGACGTTTGGTAGTATTTATTCGGCGGTGGATGCCGATATATTCTTGAAAGAAGCATCTATGCGGCTGAAAAGGATCAAAAGGTGCGCCCAATGAATACTTTGGCATAATCATGCGTCCCTTCCTTGCTGGCCGATGAATAGATGTTTCTCACGATTGTGAGAAGTAGACCAGAGGTTTTAATCTTCGAAATTGAAAGGATTTATGACCAACTTTAGAGAGCGACATAGAGGAGGTAACAAAGGGAGCGGACGGAGGGTGGCGGGTGGACCTGAACATCCAGTTTCCAGTTCTTCCTCTCGCGCTTGCCACATTTCTCTTGTGACTAGGTGGATAACGATTTTGCAGAGGAAAGGAAAACTTGCCGGGATAGATGGAAGGAAAAGGACGTTATTGTACCTTAATTCTTGTTACTCCTGCAGCGCAGGTTAAACAATTACCCGGTACGGTTTCTAAGACAAGACCAGCAGGTAGTTAGCAGAACTTTGGCACGAACTTCGTAAATCTAGGTTGTCCTATCAAATAAAGCATGCTGACTGGGAAAATATTGGGACTCGAAAGCGGATATGAAGTGGCAGAGTCGTGACTGTATTCCGGTTCTACTTGGGGTCGAAAGCCTGAGACGATAGATGCCTAACCTCAGATAAATAAACCAGTGATCTCAGGTAAATAAGCCTAGCCTGTCATGCTATACAATCGCCGGTGCGACGATAACCATTCCTCAACGTTCTCAATTACATGTCATACCTCTCCATAAAGTTGCAGTCATAGCATGGTGAATCTGTGGACTTCCCAGCCTTTGCTAACGTCTCCACACGGTTCATACGGAAAGTGGTTACCAACAAACCACTAAAGCCAAATAGTATGGTTGGAAATGAATGGTCGATAACGGTAAAGATCTGGTATGTAGTATACATCCGGAGTCAACTATATCATACTATCGCGTTACCAAGTTCATAAGGGCCAGTCATGATTTATGGTGAACAATTTCAGATACTTCGTGGACAACGACGTGTTTACCGCCACGGGAAATTAGTCATTTCTCGCTTTAATCATGTCTGCGGCCTATAAATATATTGTAAGAGCCCAAACGATTGTGAAATCGAATCAAACCACTGACCTTCTCGGCGATAGCGTAGACTGTTGACGAGAGATGGGTTGCAGGGATCATTGGCATGATCGACGCATCGACGACGGATAGCCTTGATACTCCATACACCAACAAGTCTGGCCCTACCACCCCTCCTAATCTTCTCGGTAGCATGCTCGCCGTTCCACTTGGATGCGCAGTGGTCGGGAACGACGTCTGTATCACCCACTCTCTTAATTGCTCATTTGTTGTAATATTGTTGGCGGGAGTGGTTGGTTGAGCGCCGAGCGCCTGGAAGGACGGCATGGAAAGAAGCCTGCGCCATGCTTTGATACCCTCGACCTGGATTTCCACGTCAACCGGATTCTTGTAAAGTCCATAGTCAAAAACCGGGTTTGCAAGGGGATCTGTCGAATTGATATTGATAGACCCGCGCGAGAGAGGCTTTTCGAGAACAATGGACATTCCTGCGGCAGCACCTCCTGCGTACTCTGTCAATGCGACGACGCCAGATCGAACAGAAGTCAGTAGTGCATCCCTCTGTGCACGCCACCCTGCGATGATGGTAGCATCGGTGCCTTCTGGGAATTGAAGAGCTGGGTCTTGGTTAGCGTAGGAAGCTATGAGCTCGTTTGTTCTGTTTGTGAGCTGGTGTAAAGGTATAAACGCCGCTGAGTTGCTAGAAGAGAAGGTAAAAAAGCCTAAACATTTGATAAGCTTGTGCCGTTTGGGGCTCGAAAATAGAGTGCGCACCTTTTTTCTCTGTTTCATATAGTATGCGCTGCTCCTCTACCCAAGTCGCATTTGTGCTGTTGCTTGGACTGGGATTGAGATCGTTTGCGAGAATCCCGTCCGTAAACATAGATGGATGGTCTTGGAAATTTTGACCGACTCCGGGTAGATTAACTACAACGGGGATGTGAAGCTTCTTGAGGAGAGATGCTGGTCCTATTCCAGAGAGTTGAAGGACTTGAGGCGTATGAGGAGCGCCAGCGGCAATAATAACTTCTCTTTTGGCATCCACTTTTGTACGCCTCGAACCACCAAATGGTACAAACTAGAGAAATGTGTCAGAAGTGATTATTTTGACTTTTACTTATCGTTTAAAACTACCTCGACACCGGTAGCGGTATTGCCACGGAATAGGACCCTGGCGACTGTGTGGCCTGTCAACAAATGAAGGTTTGGCCGACTCGCAACGCGGTCATAATGAGCAATTCTTGCGTAGCTTCGAATCATTCCTGCAGGATTTAGAGAATTGGGGGTCCAGAACGCGCCAAGAGCATCACCCGAGGCGCCGTCATACGGAACTTGTGATCCAAACTCCTTGAAGGCCGCCTGGAAATTTTCTAGAATGCAGAAAATGATTAATAGTCCCGGAATATCCGGAGCTATTGTCTACGTACTGATGGCTGGGTAAAAGAACAGTGGATAGCTGGCATGAATTGGTCCAGATGTTCCCCGAACCGACATATCGTATGTCACTCCGAAATCTTCCACAGTCTCGCTATCCGGTGGATGAAAAGTCTCGCTCTACGGAGTGTCAGAGTCACTATAAAGCCTATCCACCGTAGCTATCTGACGTACTTTTTTGAAGTAGGGAAGCAGGTCATCCCATCCCCAACCGGGATTTCCGAGGTCTCTCCACAGATTGTAGTCACCAGCGGAGCTGTATATTCGTCAATGTCTACGTCTTTAAATTCGGCCTTACATACCCTCGGTCAAAGAACATGCCGTTCACGGCGGATCCGCCCCCAACTACACATCCAGCGAGCACAGGAAAGGTGCGGTTCCCGCCTGCTGGTTGAGGAATGCTCGTCAAGTTGTAAAAGTATTTCGGTGGGGCTGTTCCGATAAAGTGTGGAACCAAAAAGGCATCCTCTCGCTCATCGAGCTGGCCAGTTTCGATTACCAAGACGGTTTCTATTGGGGTATTTAAGACGCTTTTGAACAACTGATAAACACCGACACGTACTTCTTGGATTCTCGGTGAGGCGATCTGCGACAGTGAGTCCTGCGGTACCTCCCCCGACCACAATATAGTCATATGAGTGATCTATATCCTGCTCAGAGACAATTCGTGCTAACAAAGGCGTCGACGGAAATCCTAGAGCAACCGTGGCGAAGGCGGACGTCACAGCAACAAGCTGGGTGAACAACATGTTTGCCGTTCAGCCGCAAAGCAGAAGCTGATTCATATACTTTATATAGGCGTCCGGGCCGAGAAAAGAGGGACCAGTTGACACTATTAATGTGCCAAGCCTCAGAACTCAGGGCGAGGTGTAAATGTGTAAATCTATTGAGGTTTAGCGTTTCTTATTCAAGGGTGGGGGCCGAGCGACTTTTGAAACTAGCTTCAATGCTCAATAGCTTGACACAATCACGCGTGCCGTCTCAATCGGGAGAATTATTAAAGCTTCCCACGTTTGTGAGAAAGAAGACCGGTGACCATTTATTCGGAGGACCCTAGGAACGACTTGAGATAGTGGTATGGAGGAAGCGAGTAATGCGGGCGGGTGTGGCGGTGGCTAGCGTACGCGCGCGTGAAACATTACCCGTCCCACTCTCGCGTTTGCCACACTTCTTTCGTGCCAAAGTGGAAGGAAATCCCGGAAGAGGAAGATAAAATCTATCCAGACAAAAGGACGACGCTTGGGATTTTTACTACGAAGGATTTTCAAAGCAGAAACTTGCAAGGAGCTCCGAAACAAGATCAATAAGCCGCCGGCAGAACTCCAGCACCGACTTCTTCAAGTTCGGTTAGGCTTCATACACAAGAATCATGTCGATCAGAACGCTGGTGTCACTCAGACAAGGAGACAAGAAACATAGACTCGGTTTGGGCGGCTGCATTCAGGCACCTGTCAGGACCAAAAGCGTCAGAGACGCGTGAATTCGGAGGCGATAGAATGATAGGTGAGTTTTGGGTGTTTATTGATAAACAACCGCACACTACCCAGGCGGATGGGTGTCTCCCAAACACAATATTAAACCACATTAAGATGGTCGGAAACAAACATTCTGCAGTTTACAATTGCGGATGAACAATATGCCTCTTAAATTGACTATATCACTCCTAAACCTGGATGATAAGGGGTATGTCGTATTTACATGGAGTAGAAGACCCGGACGTCTTATCCGCCACGGGAAACTACCTATTCCTTGCTTTGATTATATCTGCAGCCTATAAATAGATGATTAATATACACACGGGTTTGAAGTCGAGTTGAACTACTGACCTTCTCGGCAACAGCGTACACTGTTGATACGATATGAGTCGCAGGAATCATTTTCATGATCGACGCATCGACGACAAATAGCCTCGAAACCTCATAGACCAATAAGTCCGGCCCAACGATCCCTCCCCACTTCCTCGGCAACATACTCGCCGTCCCACTGCACTTGGATGTGCAATGCTCGGGAACGACGACTGGATCACATAGACTCTCAAGACTTCGTTCGTCATGACATTACTGGGGGACAGGTTGACTGGGCACCGAGCTTTTGGAAAGAGGGCGTGCACCTTTCTTCTCCGTTTCGTACAGTATATGTTGTTCCTCTACCCATGTCGCATTTGTACTGGTTGCTGGACCGCGATTCAAGTCGTTTATAAGGATGCCACCGGCGCCTACAGTAGGATTATCTTTGAAGTTTTGGCCGACTCCCGGCAAGTTGGCTATGACTGGGATACGAAGCTTTTTCAGAAGAGACACAGGGTCTGTTCCGGAAAGTTGAAGGACTTGGGGCGTGTGAGGGGCCCCAGCGGCATTAATCACTTTACCTTTGGCATTCACACTCGTCCGCGTTGAGCCTCCGAAGGGGTAAACTGCAAGGAGAGCGAATTATGGGTGTATTCAACCTTGAATTTCTGTCTAGAGATAACCTCGACACCAGTAGGAGTAACGCCGTGGAACAAGACCTTCGTGACAGTGTGGCGAGTCAAAAGATGAAGGTTTGGCCGGCTTGAAACACGATCATAGTGGGCAGCTCTGGCATAACTACGAATCATCTCGGATGGATCAAGAGTATTGGGGGTTCAAAACGCTCCGAGCGCGTCGCCCGAGGCACCATCACGGGAGATATGAGATCCAAACTCCTTGAATACAGCTTGGAAGTTCTCTGTACTTAGAACTATTGAGTAAAGTTTCCAAGGCGATTAAGTAAACCTCCTACTCACTGACTGCGGGATATAAAAACGGTGGGTAGCTAACTTGAATTGGACCAGACGTTCCTCTGACAGACATATCGTAGGTCATCCAGAGGTCTTCCACGGTCTTTCTATCTGGTGGGTGAAATGTCTCGCTCTATTGATCGATAAGGTTACGAAAGGCCGACTTGGCATGCATCTTGAACATGTCTTTTTGATCTCTAATCAAATCACCATAGCTAGTAGCTGCATTATGAGCCCAACTACAATAGTAGCCCTTCTATCTAAAGAAACATACAGATGAACTCGTAGTTTTCATATTGCTAAACTCTATGAACGTTTCTCGCAGCAGTTTAACCTCTTCAGTGGTAAAGGTAAAGGCCCAACGCCTGAAGACTACATTCCGTAGAGTTCCTTGGTTTCTGGTAAGGACTGGTTGCATGATCCTCAGTACCCGATTGATGGGACAGCAATCTTGCACGAGCACAGATTCAAGTTTGGGTAAAGTCCAGGATGCGATAACGCTAAACGGAAGATCAAGTTGACAAGTAAACGGATCTTGTTTGTTCTGAAGATCAAAGAAAACAATTGTCTTCAGAGTTTCGGAACGTATCTTCACCCGCTTGCTCTGAAGCTCCAACATGAGCAAGCTGGTTGCTATGAGGGTTTCCAATGATGGAAGACCATTGATGAGGCGCTGAAGATCCGGCACTTGGAAGATCGAATCGGAGATTTCCAGCATCGTCAGGTGTTGGCCACAATTTAACAAGCTCGGTATAAGACGGGTGCCATATTTTGCATTCAAGCCGACAGCGTTTCTAGACCCAGAACTCCAGGTGGAAGTACGAAATGACCGCAAATACGGCGAATGGGCCACTAAACGCTGAACATCCACAATGACATCGGCAGTGTCGACTGGGTATCCCATTTCTCGGCGTGTCCCTACATCGATCCTCCGCACAAAAGTTCCGTGCGAGGCCCCAATCCAAGGGTATGGGTTGTCGTGACGAAGCTCCAACGTTGCCCCTGCTACTACTATCTGATCTTTCGTTTTAAGCCGCATGAATTTATAAAGCAATGGAACGGCCGTGCCGTTCCAGTCTTTGGAGACGAGGCTCATCAGGGCGAGCAAGCCGGACGAACGTCGCGCCTCATTGCTCACGGATTGTTGAAGATTGCCCCATTCATCACCTTCAAGATGAGATAGATAATCCAGTGGCCTTGGAATACAGGCTACTTGGTTAAAAAGGAGTACGAGGATGTCGTGTGGCAACTTCCGTGCAGACGGCTTCTGGATGAGGAAGAAATAGTCCGCGCAGATTGTGAGATAAGCTTAATTACTAATATAAGTTCTAAAAAATACCTTTTCTGTGACCTCCAGAGAGAGATTTGGTACCTCGGGTAGATTTTGTTCCATAACTAACGGACTCCTGATGTTGTTCATAGTCTACTTGAGGGAATAGATTTACTGAAGGATAGTTCTCGGGGATGGGAGAGTAGGAGGGAGGCGTTATTCGAGATGTGGCGGAAGGCAAGGTGTTGTAGGATAAGCGCCGGACAGGTGCCTGTCACCACATGCTTGTGCGCCACATCTAAATTATATGGCTGGAACTTCCACCTTATCAGCAGGTCATTGTCATTACGGATTTACTTCTTCATTCATTGCTTGGCGCTGTAAGTGGCACTCCGCAGAGGATATTGCCTTTCATGGAACCTAGGAGAGTTAGCGCTTATGAAACAGGTGCCGAAAGCACTCCTGATGGATAGATATCGAGTTTAAAGCTGATAATGCTTCAATTAATTAACTATTTCCAATCGAATTACCGCCGCCAGTATCTGGACCATACAATAACCCTGAACCTGTCGTCACCGACAGAGACGTACTGAGGTTTCGGTACATTGCACGTTTTTAAAGTTTCGGAAAGTATTTCGTAGCATCAGAACCTCTTCTTCCAGGAATATAATAGTCCAACGTCGAAATGTGATATCCAAGATCGTCCTTTGATGCCTTGAGAGTAAAGGCTCCATATTTCTTAACACATACTTGATAGGGCAGCAATCTTGGACGAGAATAGATTGTAGATTGGGTAGATCCCAAGCGGCGACGACAGTGAATGCCGCGGCATAAACACAGTGCGTTGGATCCTCATTATTGCCGCGGGCATCCATGAGCACGATGGTTCTGAGAGATTCAGAATGAGTAATTGAGCGCCTGAACTGGAGTTCCAATAGGATTAGCGAACTCAAAACCAAGGTATTTAGCGCGGGGAGACCGCAAATCAAACGTTGAAGGTCAGTTGCCTGGAACCTCCCATCAGATATTTCTAACGTTGTGAGCTGCTGGCCACCTCTCAGTAGATTTGGGATGATCCGAGTTCCGACACCGCTCGTGATTTTAGAAACATCCACAATGGATGTGCGGAATGACCGCAAGTGAATCGAGTACGTTACTAGTTGCTGAATCCCCGATATTGCTTTTGGCGTAAATGTATCTTCATTCGATTCACGACGAGTCCCCATATCGATCGTCCGTACAAAGCTTCCATGTGGGGACCCAATCCAAGGAGCTGGATTCTCGTGACGATGCTCCAAAGTTGCCCCGGCAATGTTCACTTGAATATTCTGTTTTCAGTCGCATAAACCTGTAGAGTAATGGGACTGCGGTACTGTTCCAGTCTTTTGAAATAAGGCAAATTGCGGCGAGAATGTTAGACGAATGTCTACAGTCATTGCTCACAGCGAGCTGTAGAGCAGCCCAATTGCCGCCTTCAAGGTGAGAGGAAAATTCAAAGGGGCTGGGGGTACAGGCTGCTTGTTCGCAAATGAGAAACCGAATGTCGTGTGGCAGGCGTATGCCTGGCATATAACGTTTCGTCAGACCCTATAGTAGTATGTTAATGAATAGAAGCTTAAAGGTCGAAGAGGTGATGTATCGTACATTCTCAGGACTTTCGTTCATCGCGAACCCTTCGGAATGAGTCGACTTTCCAGCAATGGGTTGTTCCTCTATGAAAGGCTGTCTTGTGCGACTGATTACCGATTAAAAATGTTTTAGATGGTATTTTCTTGAACACTTCTTATGGCTAGAGGTAGCGTGTTATCGGAGATGTGGCGAAAGCCAAGCACGAGGCCTGCATACCACCTGCTTTCTGGAGCCGTCTTGCTTGCGCCAAACGCCGGCATAGTATTATATTCACAGGATCAGTATGCGCTGTTTTGATTATTCACAAGGACAATGAAAAAGAAGGAAGGTGCTGCTAGATAGTAGGCACGAGAGTATAAAGCATCCATGGGGCGGTAATAATGCTTAATGATGTTTGTTATCTCAAATGGTTACTGTCTCTACTCAAGTTTTGGCTAGTATTTGAGCCCTATCTTCACCGAAAGAGACGTACCGAGGTCTCGGTGGATTGTACATGCCCAAAATCGCCGAAAGCTTCTCGCAACATCATCACTGCCTCATCCAGGAACTTAGTGGTCCAACGTCTAAAGACAATATCCGATATTGTTCCTTGATGTTTTGAGAGCAAAGGCTTCATGTTTACGAGAACCCAGTGGATTGGGCAGCAATCTTGGATGAGAATTGATCGCAGGTTGGGTAAATCCCAAGTAGCGACGACGATAAATGACCCAGCGTACATGCAGTGCGAGCCGTCCTCAGCGACACGCGGATCCATGAATACGATTGTTCTGAGAGATTCCGAGCGAGTGATTAAGCGTTTGGACTGGAGTTCTAGTAGAAGTGTCGAGCCCAAAATGAGTGTATTCAATGCTGGGAGACCATTGATCAAACGCTGGAGGTCAGCTGCTTGGAAATCCCAATCAGATATTTCGAGCGTCGTGAGCCGCTGGCTACTTTTCAGTAGATTTGGAAGAACCCGGTTCCTATATCGACTATCGATACTGCTCCCGGTCTTAGAAACGTCCACAATGGATGTGCGGAATGACCGCAAGTGAATCGAATATGTTACTAGTTGCTGGAACCCCGGTAGTGCTTTGTGCGTAACTTTATCTTGATTCAATTCACGACGAGTTCCTATATCGATCATCCGCACGAATCCCCCATGTGGGGACCCAATCCAAGGAGCTGGATTCTCGTGTCGATACTCCAAAGTAGCCCCGGCAACCTCCACTTGATGCTCTGTTTTCAGTCGCATAAACTTGTAGAGTAATGGGACTGCGGTGCTATTCCAGTCTTTTGAAATGAGACATATCACAGCGAGAATGTTGGATGAGCGTCTCCAACCATCGCTCACGGCTTTCTGTAGTGAGGCCCAGTCATCGCCTTCAAGATGAGAAATGTATTCGAAGGGTGAAGGGATACAGGCTACTTGTTCGCAAATGAGGAAGCGAATGTCGTGCGGCAGGCGTGTGCTCAATACCCGATATTCCATTTGATTCTACAGAAACAAAATGATGATTAGAAGTGTGCAGTTGGAGTGATGTATCATACATTCTTGGCGCTTACTGCGAGCTCTTCGGAATGATTTCCGTGTTCCAGCAAGGCTTTGTTCCTCTGTGAAGGGCCGTCTTACGGAGCCAATTGTCGATTCAAAAAAGACCTGAAAGGCGAGTTCTATGAATAGTCCTGATAGTCAGCAGTGAGATGGACTTTTTGTGATGTGGCGAGAGTCAAGACACGAGGCGAGGATGCCACCTGACCATCTGCTTTCAAGACCCAGCCTCATTTGCCGCAAACCCAGGAATGGCATTGTCGGCACCTGGTTCGTAAGGTCGGAATCTACCATTCTTATCAATTTACAAGGGCGCTGAGAAAGGAAGAAACCTCGATTGGGGGGGCTTGGAGCCGACCACGTCCGTCCTACCCCCCACCCCGACTGACCCCACCACCTCGAGCTAGATGCACATTCGTTGATCTAGCTCTAGAGACCCACCGAGGCCTCAGGGTGAATGGACAGTGCGGTAGACACATCCAAAATGTTGATAAAAACCGCGACCGCAGAAAAACTAAAATAGACTACCAATCAAACCAGAACCCTGTACCATGAATACACTACTGAGACTAAGACCAACCCGCACAAAAACCACAGACGCCCGACAAGGTTGGAGCGGACCATACGACACGACGAGCAAACATAAAACCTGAAACAAGTCACACCCCCCGCTGAAAAACGTCAAACCGGCCCCGGCCCGAAAATTACCAAATAAACTAAAGCAAAAGGAACGAACTACGCACCCTCCGCCCCCGTGTCACCAATCAAGCCTGTCACACGTCCGATCCCAAAGACCAAATCGCCCTAGCCAAGATCAAATCCAAACCAATCTAAACCAGAAGCATCCTCTGACAAGCACCGAACCTGCCCGAGCAACGTACCAAACCTGCCGACACCAACCCTCACCCAAAACCCAGACACACACCAAAAAACCAATGCTAAAAAACACTATCTAAACGACAAGAACAAATTTCACAAGACCATAAGCCAAAATAAAGCCAAAATGAAGCCGCCGAAAACCACACCCACCCAAACGAAACATCCGCAAGCATCCCTGCCAAACCAAATCACATCAATCAAACCCTAATTACCTAAATCAAACAACAGCCCGCCCCGCTCCACCCAGACGCACATAAATTGGCCCTGCCGACCTCACAAATAGCAGTAACCCCCCATTCTCCAACGCTACCTCTCGAATGTCCTCAAAACCGGGATCCAAAAGAAGCAGAGATGCTCCCGGAACCCCCAACTCGGCCCCTGCTCGCAAAAAGCAACCCTCCTTGAACTTCGTCCCGACCCAGCACCCTAAACCCACCCTGACGCTACCCGCAATCCAGAGAATGAGTTCTCCCCCCCCTGTCGACGACATGGAACTTGACTCCGACGTGCATGAGGGCCCTGCGACCCAACACTCCTTTGACCCCTCTCCTCCCCAAACGCCAGCGCGTCTCTCCCTCGAAGCCCCGAAGGACATATTCAGCTACACTCCATCTGCTCCACAGGGAGAAACCCCTTTCGCAGGGCGTCTCAGCCCAACCGACAGTGTCCTCGCTGAATGGTCGAGGGAATACATGAACGACGACACCAACCCGTACTACCCCCGAGGAAACCCATTCAATCAAAGGGAACAACACGCCTCAGTCGTATGTAATATCTAAACAAATCATAGAAGCACATGCTGATAAGACCAAAAGAGCCCCCCCGTGTCTCCCACCAGGCCCAGAAGCTCTAGCCTCCTCGTCGGGGCCCCCAAAGCTACCCCCTCCGCTCTGCCAATCACCCACAATGACGATGGCCACGCACCCGATCCTACGACCGCTGGATCCGCGGAGACCAGCAAAACCCACTCGGAAAGTGAAGAGGCAGATGTCGCAACAGACGACGCACCAGCGGACCACCCCTCCGAAGAAGAAGCCAATGAGGCCCTCCTAGCCCTGCTCGCCGAACAGTCGAAACAAGCCCAGCTCGAAGATGACTTTGGTGCTTTTACTATCACCACAACCCCATTTTCCGACATCCAAATCCCCAACGACACGCGCCGCACGACCACATCTACCAAACAAGATACGGTCCAATGGATCCCATTGCCCGCCATAGACTGCACCTCAGAACTCTTGCACGCCAGCGGGAACCCACTAGACTTTATGTCTGAGTCGGTACTGGAGGAATGCAAAAAGGCCTCTGCAGGACAACCCCACAAACTTGGCAACGCGAAAGCAATCCTGGTCGATCCTGGGTACAAAATCCTCATCCGTGCCCTACACAAATCGTGCCCCCATAGTAAACTCCCCCAGTGGATAAAACATGCCATCAGGTCAGCGCTTGACATGGCAGGCCTCCCTCTCGAGAGCGCCCTCTCACTAGTTGCTATGGGAAAACCTGGCTACGACTGGTACGTGGCAAGCCTGACAAAGGAGGCCTACGAACACCTCTCCGGGATCCGAGCAATGCTAGACCCTAGGTCTAGAGTCGCAGTCCTACTCCGCAAGTGGAATATGAGCCCCCAGGCATCACAAGTCATCAACTTCTCAGGTATCAACACCGACGAGGACATCACCGAAGCCGCCCAGGCAGCGGCAAGGCTCCTCTTCCAAACCCAAGCAAACGCAGCCCTTGCCCCACACGCCATCATATCGAGCATGAAGCCCTTTGAAGACCCCCGCAGACCCGGCCCACCGCAGACCCAGATCACCTTTACCATCACCGGTAAAAACCGCTTCGTCCTCAACCCCAAGAACCTCCCGACTACATTCACGGGCCCCGGCCGCCAACTCAGGACGGTTAAAGCATCCTGGCCCCGCCGCTGTTTCATTTGTCACTCCGAGTCGCATCTCGACGACCCAGCATGCCCTTGGCGGACCAAAGACTTCGAAGGCAAAGTCTACTCACCCCATAATGCCAATAACCTGGCCCCAGGTCAAACTGAACGTCCCAAGCGGAAACGTGAAGAAGAAGCTGAATCCGCCGGCCCCATCCTCACGGACATGCGCCCAACAAGGCTTCTCAAAAAGAGGAAGACCGAAACAACAACAAACACGACGACTAACCTTATGGATGTCGACAACACCCCAACCACCGAATCGGCTCCCACTGCAGCCGAAACTGCCTAATCCCACTACCGCTTAAACGGATCACCCTCCAATGGGAGCCCCAGGCCCCGTCCGCTCTTTTTGCTTCCTCGCGCCCACTGCTCCCTACCCGTTTTCTGTCTCCTACAATAGTCGACTCCGACCATCTGTACCACTGTCTTTACATCTATATACAGTCACACTCTCCTTAAAACAGAAACTCCTAAGAACGCTAAAAATGAAAATTCATAACACGACCAAACTGACAAACTCGCTACTGGCGAACCAAACGGGCGACCATTAGCCGCCCACCCCACCAAACCCAAACCCAAACCCCACAGAGTGCCGTTAGGCAGCATGCTTATTACAACCGAAACAAACCCAGATCTCCACAACCGTCCTGACGAGTTCCCGCGGGACGGTGGAGGGGTGCAGGCAGAACCCTACGGGAGTGTCCGGAGAACTCCCGTCCGACAGAGAAACCCCCGGACTGGGGAGGTCTTTGGCATTCTGACCTCCCCAGCACCAGAAAACGAAGATGCCACATCAAGGCCCGGGTCAGCCGAGGCCAATGATCCCCCCTTGAGGGGAGAAGGCTCGCTCGACTTTCTGGCGCCTTTGGATAACGATCGTGACCTAGAAGGACTGTTCGAAAGCATTGCTTTTGACAACGAAAGTGATTCAGAATCAATCTCATACGCCCAATCAGACGGAGAAGAAGACCTCTATGCAGAAATAAACCAACCCACAGACGAGCGTGACATCCAAGCAAAAAGAATGGAAGAAGGACCCAAACCTGGACGAAAAATAGGATCCCTAAATATGAGAGGAGCGCACATGACAACCAAGGGAACAAAACACGCCGACAAACTCCCCCTACTGATCAAATGGATGCGAAACGAAGGCTTGACTATACTCGCGCTACTAGATACTCACTGGAGCAACGACACGGTCCTCACATACAAACAAAAATACAAAACGATACAATTCCACTGCACCCACGGCACAACCAGACGAGGAGGCATTGCCTTCCTAATTGACGAGAGACCTGGAGCACCAACTCAAGTCACTTTCTCACCCATTGAAGAAGGAAGAAGCGCCGAAATTCGTGTCGAATACCCCGAACAAACGCTGCATATTGCCTCAGTGTACGTTCCCCCCAATAACAAACGAGACAAAATCACCACACTACAGAAGCTACGACAGCACCTAGAAAATCTCACAAACTCGAACGAACTAATTCTCACCGGAGATTTTAATTTTGTAGAAGCAGAAATAGATAGGAGCCCACCACACATAGACGACTGGGAGGTTGTCCTCGAAATGATCCGACTGAAAGCAACAGCAGATCTTATTGATGGCTGGCGGACAGCAAACAAGAGAGACCTTGACTTCACATGGAAAGGGAAGACAAGCGACGACCACTCCCTAGCCAGACTCGACAGAATCTACACACCAAAACCCTTCTTCCATTTAACAAACGAATGGGAAATAAAACCAGTCGAGGATATAATATCAGACCACAAGGCAGTAATAGTCAAAATTCTAGAAAAAGACCCCCCCTTTATCGGGAAAGGCGAACGGAGACTCAACCTGAAGATCATCGACCACCCCCACTTTGTCAAAAGCGCCCAACTGCACCTCGAGAAACTAACAAAGAACCTATCGACATACGCCACCCAACAAAAGAAAGCCAGAGGAGACACTCAGAGACTGGAGAAGCTCCGAAAACGAACAAACCCACAAACCATTTGGGCAACATACAAGAGAAACATAAAAACCGTCGCAGAGGAAGCACAACAAATCAGACGCAAAGCAATACTTAAACGAAAACGCGAACTTGAAACACAAAAGAAGCGCACAGAAAGACAATTAAGACGAACTCTGAACCCAGCAGAACAGAAAGACCTCCGGATTAAGCTAGTAACACTCGAATCTGACATAAGCAATCTATTAACAGAAAATAGGATAAAGGCAGAGGCCACGACAGCGGCACGATGGCACAAAGAAGGTGAATCGGGGTCCAAACTATGGTACAGCCAGAACAAAGAGAGGCCAAAACGACAGATCTTTACCTCCCTCATGGATAACAATGGAAATGAGACGAGAAACACAGAACAAATGATGGACATCGCGAGGAACTACCATCAAAACCTCCAGGCAAAACCCGAAATGACCAGAGAACGACGAGAAGCAATTAAGACACTACTCACTAATGTGAAATCCAAGATCCAGAGCGAAGACCAGGAGCTGCTAGAAAACGACATACAGTACGGCGAAATCCTTAAAACGATAAAAAAGGCCCCATGTGGCAAAGCACCTGGCGCGGACGGAATCCCATTCGAGTTCTGGAAACAAGAACTCGAATGGTACAAACTGGCACTAAAACAAGGAACAAACCGGCCCAACATCGTACTAATCCTACGAACCATTTTCAACGACATAGAACGCTTCGGACCCTACGATAACACCCTTGCCACTGCCAGAATGAGCCTTCTATACAAGAAAAAAGACAGAAGAAACATAGCTAATTACAGGCCCATCACGCTACTTAACACGGACTATAAGATCTACACCACCATCCTCACCTCACGTTTAAACCAAGTAGCCCCCAAAATAATAAATAACGACCAGGCAGGCTTCATGCCAAGACGCAGTATATACAACCAAACCAAGCTAACAGAACTCATGATTAAACTGTGTGAAAATAATAAACAGAACGGCGCCATAATTGCCCTTGACCAGGAAAAAGCGTACGACAAAATCGATCACGACTACCTATGGCAAGTAATGAAACATTACGAATTCCCAGCAGGCTTCATCAACAAAGTCAAAAACCTATACAGTAAAGCGCAAACGGCCATTCGCCTCAACGGATGCACCACCGAATACTTTAACATAGAAAGAGGTGTCAGACAGGGCGACCCGCTGTCCTGCCTACTATACAATATTGCAATAGAACCCTTGTTCGACAAAATAAGAAGCACAAATCTAACCGGGCTACGAATTCATGACAAAACAACAAACGCACTGGTATCGGCATATGCTGACGATACTGAGATCTTCCTAAGTGAAGAAGACTCCTACGAGACTCTCGAGGAAAGCATTGATCTCTTCTGTAAGGCCTCGACAGCAAAATTTAACAACGAGAAAACCGAAATAATTCCCGTCGGAGAACCTGAATACAGGAATCAATTAGTAGAAACAAGAATAGTCTGCGGAAAACTCATGCCAAACGAGGTTCGCATCGCTAAAGAAGGAGAGGCAGTCAGAATCCTAGGAGCCTGGCAAGGGAACAACGCAAGCGCCGATGCTAAATGGAACGAAATTATAGAGAAACAACTGCAAATCATGAAACGCTGGAAAAACTCATATCCAACCCTGCCATCCAGAATAAGAGTAGCAAAATCCCTCATCGTATCACGAGCGCTATACCTCATGACTGTAAACGGAATTCCAAACGCCTACCTCACTCAAATGGAAAAGAACATTAGGAGCTTTATATGGCTCGGCAAGAAAGGGAACATACCTTGGGAAAGGGCAGTTAAACGCAGAGAGGACGGGGGACTGGGAGCCCCAAGTGTCAAGATCCTATACGAAGCTACTAAAATAAAATGGATCCAAAAATGGCTAACCCCAGACGAAAACAGACCTAAGTGGGCCTGGGCAGCAAACGCGATCATCGAATCTTGCGCACAAAACTCCCCTAGAGTGGACACGAACGCAATCACCGAATGGGTCGAACAACTATGGAGAGTTAAATTACGAGCCGAACAGATGCCGCCATCCCTCAGAAACATGCTACATGTGGCACAAAAGTATAACGTCAAGGTCTCAGTTCTCAAAGCCCCCCAAGCATTAAAACTAAACATGCCGGCATTCTTCCACCCGGCTCTAACAAGAATCAAAACGCACAACTCAAAATCGGCGAAATGCTTGCGGAGAAACCACCAAATCACCACAACAGGACAGCTACGAGACTTTGCAGAAGGCAACGGGATAACAGCCGACGAAACTTGCCTAAGAGAGCCGGGTAAATGCCGCGACTATGCCCTAGAAGTGCTCAACAACTACACACCCAAGTGGAACCCCCTTTTGAAATCGCCACACCCAAACCACCTATACCACACCCCCCGTCGTATACGCAAATATGAAACAGCTAACATCCAAGAAACCCCGATCGCGTTCAACCCCGATCCTAGCGGGAGCGAATATACCCTGGAGAATGTCAGAATCTTTGGAGAACGCCCAGGATACAACTCAAAAGACGAAAATCCGAACACACCAGCCCGCCCTCTCCGAACAGAAAAGATTCGTCCCAGAGGAACACCGCGAGCCACCCAAAGAATCGAACTATACACAGATGGATCAGCAAACAATAACGGATGGGAAAACAGCACCGCAGGAATCGGCATATGGCACGCACCAAACAGTGACAGAAACTATGCGCTAAGACTACCAGGCGACGGCCAGAGCAATCAACGAGCTGAGCTAGCTGCAATACTGCTAGCACTCCAGACGAACTCAAAAGACGACATCCTCATTTACTCCGACTCACAAACAAATCTCGACGGAATCTGCAAACGCATAAAAACCTGGGAAGACCTCGGGTGGCACAACGTGAAAAATACTGACCTCTTAATGGAGATCCTTGCGCTCCTACGTACCAGACCGGGGACCTGCGAGTTCCAGTGGGTCAAAGGACACGCAGAGAACCAAGGAAACATCGAAGCAGATGCACAAGCAGAAATTGGACGCCTATCAGACGACGACTTCCTCCTCGCAGGATCCACACCTATGAACAATAGGGCGCTCCTAGACGGGGCAAAACTCAGCGCCCTACAAATGAAGGATATATACTCCATACTAATCGAAAAACATACGAAAGAGAAAGGCCAAATCAAGCATCCAGAACTCATCGAGGACGCACAAAATATGATCCTACGAACCACAGGACTCAAACCAAGCATGGCAGCCATCATAAAAGGGACCTGGAAAATGAACGTACCCGCACGACTACGAGACCACCTATGGAATATGACGCTAGGAAGAATAAAATGCGGAGCATACTGGAACCACATCCCTGGGTTCGAAGAAAGAGGCTTCTGCAGCTTCTGCGCCAAAAACGGCGACTATCAGACACTCGAAACCGAACAGCACATATGGCTCGACTGCCCTTTCAACGGGCAAACAGAAGCGTGGGAAGAAGCAAAATCCCTCTGGGAAAGAACAAGTGCGTGGCCATGGCCACAACTAAATATCGGCACCTTACGCGGAATCGGGGCACTGACAACCACTGACGAACAAGGCAAGCCGTCTAAAGACATGAGCACCGAAAGAATAAGGTCCATAATATCCATCACTATCTGGGCAATATGGAAAACCAGAAACAACCACGCAATACAAGAAAAGCACACGCAAACCACGGACGCGAAGAATCTATTCATTGAAATCCTAAAGGAGAACATCACGAAATGCTGGAACGCGCTCAAATTCGAAAACGAAAGAGCTAGATCAAAGAAGTCGATAAGACTGCGCAAAATATGGGCAGACGGCACGATCGTCAACCTGGAAATGGGGAAAGCCCCTACCTTTGGTTTCTGACGCAGAAATCTCTTTCTCCCCTGTCGCGCAAGGGCAGGGGTAAGCGGGACTCTGGGGCGGGACCAGCCGCCGGAGGTGGGTTTAGTGGGTATGTTCTTGCCGAAAGCCGGTTGCTTATGGCTTCCGGCAGCGGTCAAGTTCGAGTCTCCACACAAGACGTTCCGAGAGGGCGTTTAGGTGCTTTACGCAT
>KN824422.1:1572-36260 GCA_000827415.1 Serendipita vermifera MAFF 305830
CCCATGATGAACAAAGTGGCTTCAGTTCTGAACTAGGACCCAACGATCCTTCTGCTAGCGGAGTGGGATTAGGTGACGAGAGGGAAGACGAGACATTGCTTGCAAAAGCGAGGTATGTGCCTCGAAAAGCGAGGAGTCCAGCACCGCCTCCGTATTCCGACGGCGCGTAATCCTAGCTTGCACTGTGTAGTGTGTGAAGAACCCTTGGGCGGCTGGTAACCTGCTGCGGATGGACTGCCCCTTCTATGTACGCAAATGATTCTCAATAGATAAAAAGAAGAATAGATTTTGAGAATGCTATGCGCGAATCATAGAAGGCAACGAAAATTTTCGCACTCTAAAAAAGATCAGAATATACGCCCAGATGCATAGACCGGCGCCAGCTGCGCTCGGCCAGCACTGCCCGGAAAGGGGCTTGACCGCGAGAGCGTTTTTGACTCTACCACTTCCTGTCCTTTTTATAACTCTGATATTACCCATTTATTCGGGCTATTAGAGATCGACATCGTTGGACTTGGCGCGCGTTTTGTTTGCTGGATCGCATCTCCGTCCTGACCGCTACACCCGCCCGGCCCTGATCTCCCTCCTGTTTCGATGGATCCTTATCAAAGAGCTCGACGAACGCAGACACGTCTAGGAATCAGTTTATTATTATTTGGAGGATTAATACGAGCTCAAGGTGTCGGCCAATTTGTGAGTCCTATGTTCCCAGGACGGCTTCCTCCTGCAGAAATCCGATGCTGATGCTGGCATTCGCTTGCCTCTCAAGAACCCAGACATTCCATCGTGTATCTCGCCATGGAACCTGGTGAATAGTAATAACAGAACCCCGTGTGAGATGCTGTTTGCGGTTATGAATCCCTGTGCAATGCAAGATAACGGCCTGCGTGAGTCCGACTGCTAATATCTCGCTCAAATGAGGTCGCTCACCGACATTCGGGTCCATTGAACAGCATTCAGCCTTTCCAATGTATCGACTCAACCCCTCCAAATGTATGCTGCCCCCTTTTCCGAGATCACCACCCTCGAGAGGTGTCAGTGTACAGAAGCTGGCTACAATCTTTATTCGGCGTGTACAGCATGTCAGCTTGGTAGTACTGCTGATAGCCACTGGCTAACGTACGTTTCACTTTGACCGGGGTTGCCACACACGCGCTGATATACCCGTAAACAGCCGGGCTGATTGGCTCCAGGGATGCACATCAGTTCGATCGTAAGTTCGATACCTTCTTCTTCTTCTACATATAGTAACGTCTGTAGAAGTGGCCAAGTCCAAGCCTATCCTCCATCTGCAAGCGGAGATGAACTTGACGAGTGGATCACCCATCCTTACGACCCAAAGTTCTCTGTTGGAGCCGCATTAAATGTAGCAAACAACGTATCAGTGGTATCAGCCGGTTCCCAATCACCTACGACCTTGACCTTACCTGCCAGCACAAATGGAAGCACCGCATCAGAGAGTGTCCAGTCGTCACCTAATGCGATGACGAGTGCCGGTGCAATTGCCGGTGTAGTTTGCGGGATCATCGCCCTCCTAGCCATCATCTTCATCGTCGTCTGGGTCTGTTACCGTCGACGAAAAGCGCAACGCACAGCACCCTCTGCCGAATTCATGAAGTATTCAAACACACGGGAACCATTACGATCGCACAGTCGCGCAAACACGGGTGACGAAGAGGGATTGATGGGCATGCCCCTCGGGCCGCACAGTTATGGGCCTCATCGAGGGAGCGTCGTTCGTTCCGACAGCCCAGACCTCAATAACAATAACCACTACGGCGGAGGAGATATCGAGATGAGCGAAGGTGGTCCCAATGGCGCTCCGCCGGCGTTTACCCCTGGCTTGTTCAAGGATCCGATTTTCGAAAAGGGCGTCGCGCTCAACTTGGCTGCCGCCGCTGCTGCCAGTAACAGTGGTCATGCTGGTGGAGCTAGTGGTGGCCTTGGTGCGGGGCCGGGAGGCCCGTATGGAGGCAGCCCAGTGACTTACTCCCCTGCAACGCCGTCTACGGCTCATGCCGGTATGGAGAGACAGGGTCTGATACAGAGTCGACAGGGCACCGAGTAAGGTGTAGATGGAACATTCGGCGGTGGTACAATTTGTTATTATTTTTTCCCCTTAGTTTTTTTACTTGTTGGTCTGGAGTGGTGGGTGCGTGCCTGAGCGGAAGGCGATGTGTGTGCACATGGACATTCTTGTTAAATGAATAGTTATTGACATACCAGGCCCCTTTGTATAGTATGTTTACGTTGATAAAAAGGGCGTTGCCGGCTGCACGTTTGGTCCCTTTGTTCCAGAGAAGGACGCCATTGGAATGGAGTGGCGCTTGACAGCCAGACTAGCCCTCACCAATTCACAACCGACTTATCACGTAACAGATGTATTTTGAAAATAGACGCTATCTATCTAACAGCAATTGGCGTCTGTCATAATGACAGATCCAGGGAGGTGGACGATTTCATTTGGTTTGCATATCGACAACTTTACCATGCTTTTGGCGGCCATTATGGCCCGACGGAGAGCATCTGAAACATGAGGACTATCTGTATCGTGGTGGAGGTATTTGATTTCCTCCAAATCGGGACAGAAGCGCATGCCAGCCGCCAACTGGGGCACCACCCAACGCTCGTGATCCAAAACGTGCTCCAGCCAGAGAGAGCGTAGACCAGGATAGAGATGAATCCCAGAAATACGACTTGTACGCAGGAAATGGACCGTTTGTGGGCTCTGGAGCGTAAACTTTGTGGTAGACGTGATGTTTGGGTTGGAGATTACGTGGTGGACGGAAACGAGGCTAGGTGCATCCATCTCGAAGGACGTATAGCTGGCTCCATCGTGAGGCTCGATAACCTGAATATGTCGCAAGCGTGGCAGGTTTAATCATTCGCTGTGGTTTCTTCCTTGTGGAAGTTTGATCGTCAGCGAGACAAGAGAGTCAGCGCATGCTGTCAGACATGGATCACTAGGTAGTATTTCTGGGAGGTAGAGGTAGAGAGCGAGGCGCTGTAGCGGGGGCATAGTCCGCGAACGCCAGATTTTGGCGTTGAACCAGTCGGGTGGGTCTCCAAGTAACTCGAACACTCTGAGATGAGGGAATTGCGTTGAACTGAAGGAGGGTACGGTCTCGCTTCCCGAGTTCTCGAGCAGTTTCATTTCATCCAAAAAATGCGCGTCCAAGACCAGTTTTTGCAAGTTGGGAAAGGAGTAGCGGAGGAGGTGATATTGTCTTACAATTGTAAGGCATTGAATTCTGTCTTTTTGCTCTATTAGTAGTTCTATCTCTGCTTCAGTATCCTCTGTGCTCTTAACTTTTCGCATCTCCACATGCAAGGGAACATTCCCGCTGCGGTCGAGGTAGAGTTTTAGGTATTTAAGGTGTGAGGATACGGAATGTGGGATCATGTACCACGCTTTGGGTGTGTTGAGAGCCACTTGACGCCACTGATGACACACAGCGCCTGCATACAGGATCCCAAGTGGGTCCTCTAGAGCAAGATTTACAAATATTGCCGATAGAATATCGAGGTATAAGATCTGGGCCCGACTTGCAATACATGAAGTGCTTGCGTCAACCTCACTACTGCCTTGAACTAGTCGAATGATCGCTGTTAGACTATGTGAAGCCAGTTTTATTTTACTAACCCTTTGCAGATGGTGATTCCATTCTTGAGGTGTTTACTAGGGTACGATGGGGGTCCAGCTTATATAGGCGCCCAGTCCGTGGTTCACGGGTGGCAATACATCGCTGGCGCGCATATAATGATTTCAATGGCAAGAGTCAGGGCCTATGCGTAGAAAGAGAAAGGCAAGGGGCGTTTTGTCCCTGTGAAGTACAGTTTCGGCACCTGCTTCCTCGGGCTTAACAACGTACAATATCCGCTTTAATAGCGAATCCAGGGAGAACGGCCGTATATGGAGTACATGGTAGCAACTTTGACTGTACTTCTGACCCTCTTCTAGGCGCTGTTGGTACAACCGGAAACAGAGGAGCCACCATCATCTTGGTCTACGAATTTGATAACCTGTGGTCGACGATACAACTCCTTTCCAGCTTTTACTTAGAACACGATCCAGGCTTTAGTTTGAAAGATGTGGTCCATCTAAAGAAAGTGGAGACCGGGACAATGGTTCTTGTCCGAGATGGGATCTGTATAGAGATGTTGGACGGTCTCCGCGCTCCGGACAGTCGCACCAAACGCCAAGCGCTCATTGAACAGAATGGAGGCAAGGCCCTTCGAGCCCGAGGGTAATCTTACTCTTTCTCTTGGGTGGTTCAATGATTTTGATATGCTATAGGCGCAGGAGGCTGGGTCACTCCGCTAATACCCCAAAAGTACTTAGGATCGTCGCCGTCAACGAGATGAGATAACCTAACCAAGTAGAGGGAAAGACCTCGAGATGGAGGTACATAGAATGGCCGTGATATGTGAAGGGAAGACCCAAGTGTTTTGATAAGGTACACAGACGCAATTTTGGCTACAATGACTTGAAGACATGAAAAATAAGGTGGATTTAGAGCCTGCGAAACATCTGAGGGTATGTCTTCGTCGGAATTGGGCCACTCCGGAGTCAACTTTTGCAAACCGGGAAACGAGGAATACAGGAACTACAAGAAACTTTCTAACAGCAAACACTGTCTGTTATAATGATTGATCCAGGAAGGACTATTTCACTTGGTCTGCATGTCGACAACTTCACCCAACGCTTGGTGGTCCTTAAGGCTTGACGGAGAGATTCTGCGATACTAGAATCATCTATGTCGCGGTGGAAGTATTTTACTTCCTTCAAATCGGGACAGAAGTGCATGCCAGCCGTCAGTTGAGGCACGATCCAATTTTGGCGGTCAATGACACACTCCAGCCAGAGAGATCGTAGACCAGGATATAGACGCATTTCTGAAATACGACTTGTGCAGAGGAAATGAACCGTTCGTGCGTCCTGAAGTGTAAGCCCCGTGATCGACACCGTATATGGATTGGAAAGATGGTGGTGGACAGACACAAGGCTGGGCGCATCGAGATCGAGAGATGTGCCATTAACTTCACCAAGAGGCTCGATGATCTGAATGTGTTGTAAGTTGGGCAATCTCAGTCGTTCACTGCGTCGTGTGCCGCGTGGGATTTTGAGTGTCAGCGAAATGAGAGAATTGGCACACGATGGTAGATATAGCTGCGTGTGTGGTCTTTCTGGAAGCAGAAAATAGAGAGCGAGGCGTTGTAAAGGCGGCATAGTCTGGGAATACCAGATTTCGCCCATGAGCCAAGCCGGTGGGAATCCGATCACTTCGAGTATTTTAAGACGAGGAAAGCGCCTCGAGCTAAATGGTAACGAGCTTCTACTTCCCCCTGTGATGTGATCGAAATGATTCGTGTTCAAAACCAGCTTTTGCAAGTTGGGGAACGAGTAACGGAGGAATTCGCATTGTCCTCTGATTGTAAGGCAGTGGATCCGGTCTTTTTGTTCTATCAATAGTCCTCTCTCTGCTTCATTATCCTCTGTGCCCCTGGCTGATCGCGTTTCCACGTGCAATGGAACATTCCCACTGCGCTCGACGTATAGTTTCAGGTATGCGAAGTGTAATGATACGGGATGTGAGATGATACACCATGCCTTAGGAGTGTTGAGGGCCACTTGACGCCAGTGACGACTCACAGCGCTTGCATGCAGAATCCCAAGTGAGTCTTCGAAGGCCAGATTCTCCAATATTGTTGATAGAATGTCGAAATATAGGGTCTGAGCCCGACTTGTAGCAAATGAAGTACTAGCTTCGACCTCGTTTCCGCCTTGAATTAGCCGGATGAGCAATGTGAGATTGTGATTATTAAGCCTATCTTGTTAACTAGCCTTTTAGAGATAACAATCTCATTTTTGAGGCGTTTACTCGGGTGCAGTAATGCGGTAGGAGTAAAGCTTATATATGCGCCCAATCCGCAGTTCACTGGTGGGAATACATCGTTGGCATATGATAACTTGTATAAAGTAAGAGGCGTACGCGTCGAGAGAGAAAGAAAGACGGGGGAACGAAACGTCCCTGTGAAGCACATCGGACACCGCTTTCCTGGGCTTCTAAGGCACCTCACGACCCATTTTTCCATAGTGATGGTTCAATTAATGAGTGTATTTGAAATGATGGAGGCCTAATAACATGCAGGTCCCGCTTTGATGGCGGATCCAGGGAGGACGGCCACGTCTGGAGTACATATTAACAACTTTAATGGACTTCTGGACGTGATCAAGGCACTAATGATAGCACCATAATCACGATAGCCATCGTAATTGTGATGTACGAATCTGATAACCTCCAGTCGAGGACAGAACTGCACTCCAGCCTTCAATTGGGATATAATCCAATCTTCACTCCGAAAGAGGCGCGCCAGCCAAAGACAGCGAAGACCCGGATATTGAGACATATCTGAAACACGACTTGTGTGCAGATATTTAACGGTCTGCTCATTTCGGAGTATGAGCTGTGGGGAAGACCGTACACTCGTACCATAGACGTAATGAACGGACTCAAGTCTAGGTGCATCTAGATCTATAGATGCATCACTGGTCAACCCAGGGGGTTCTATGATCTGAATGTATCGCAAGCGTGGCAACATCAGTCGTTCGTTGTGAATGGTTCCGCCTGGAGTCCGGACGGTAAGAGAGATTAGAGAGTTTGCCCATGATGGTGGATGAAATTTAACACTGGGTTTTCCTGGAAGGATGAGGTATAGCGCAAGGCGCTGTAGAGGCGGGAGAGTGGGGGAGGACCAGAGGGCGTTGATGAGCCATGCAGGTGTGTATCCGACCAATTCAAGGACCTTAATACGAGGAAATCGCCTCAAGATAAAGGTTTCAGGACTATCGTCACCTGAATCTACGAACAGTGCCTCTCGGCTCAGATGATCCGAGTCCAAAACCAGCTTTTGCAAGTTAGGGAACGAGTGGCGTAGGAGGTAGCATTGCCCTCTAATTGTGAGGCATTGTATCCTTTCCTTTTCTTTCATCAACATTGACAGCTCTGGTTGCGCGTCTATTTGGTCCTTGGTTCTTTGCATGTCCACGTGCAAGGGAGCTCGTCCACTACGTTCAAGGTACAACTTCAAGCGATTTGAATGTGAGTAAACAGCTTGCGATATCGTGCACCACGCCTCGAGAGTGGTGAGGGCCACTTGACGCCAGTGGCGACACACGGCGCTTACATGCAGGGTGCAGAGCGCGTCCTCAAACGAAAGACTAACGAATATTGTCGACAAAACGTCAAAATGGAGGTCCCGCGCCAGATTTGTGTGTAAAGGGCTGATATTGGCTTCATTAGATTTGGCAGGTCTAATGTGAGCCGATAGTGTGTCTAATTTGTCTTGGCTTTGGGGGCGGTATTGATTAGTGGGAGTAGAACCTATCTCTGCTATCGAGGGTTGGTTCATCGCAGGTGTGACGCTTCAATTAGAAACCAGGGATCTGTACTACTTCAGCGTAGATGCAGAGCAAAGGCTCATTAGACGCGCGCCAATATGATACACTCAACGACCCGGAATTCGCACTCCTACATGTACAGTGGGAAAGCCTACCCCGCATTCAGTATGTTTCCGCGTCGGGTTCACACGTGTTTGGTGGTCCACTATCGACCTTGTCGAGTCATACTTTTTGTGTAAAGTAAGAGATAGTATTAGAATGCTATCTGAAATACTTTATCAACCACTCAGGCTTGTAAGAAACGTCAAGGGATACATAAGACAGCGTCAATCCAGTCCGCAAGGTCAGCGACAGGAACAGTAGCGAGAGGCCAGCACCATGAAGAAAGCGATGCGGTTGAAGCAACATATGCTTCTTCACTGCCAATCGAGTGTGTTTGGCAAGGGGTTCTTTCGTATGAGAGGCGTATGGAAAGAAGGCCCAAGACGGGCGATGCACCCTTATGCTCTTCGATACGCAGCTCTGGTCGTTTGTACTGAATATTTGTACGTTAAACACCATTCAAATAGCATAAATAAACGAATACCGCGTACCTGGGTCTCCGAAGAGCCTCGATATTTCTGATCCTTGGGGTTTGGACATGACCCTTTCCCTTCTTGCAGCTGGTGATTTTTGTCACTTTGAGGTTGAGTCCAAGCTCGGCTGCCCGAATTCACTTCATTCGGACGAGAATGGCCATGCCCCTGATCTTTAAGCGAGGGTTCGTAGGAGGAAGTACAGTGCTGATTTAGGTGCTGTTTAATCAGTGGTCTATTACGTGCAGGGTCCTCTTGGGCTGAAGTGACGGCCATATCGTTCTGCCGGTAGAGAAAAATCGGTCATGTTAGGCATGGTGCGTTCGGTTTGAGCGGCGAAGATTGTATTTACCTGCTGTAGGTATAATAGTTTGCATCTGATCGTGACTTGGTGCGCCAGTATTTGGCATTGCTAGGGTGAAGCAAGGTAGTGGCGGGGTTTAAGGTTGTTACGGGGCTGGACTTTGTGGCACTTACCTTCGTATGACTGACCATGATCCCAATACCAATGTCATAATTCGAGAAAATACGTTCTAAAATCGTTTGGTATATCACAATTTACTTGACATGGGAGAGGCGTATTAGTCGTACATTAATGACATGAGTACAGGTTTAGATAAAGAGACCGGGATCCGAGGAGACTCTATACAAGCCTCTTCTCCAGCTAGAAGGAGCGCCTATAAACGCCCCTACTGCTGCATATACCACTCTTCCTCCTCTTCCTCCTTGAGAGTCCATACATAGGTCGAATTCTGCGTAGGCGGGATCATCCGTATACCAGTGGTGACCCGCACAGCTTGATCACCCATTCCCATATCCTCTGTACGCGGGTACAGAGTCGGGGAAAGTGAAGGTTTCCGAACGAGCCAAACGAGGTTGAGGTACACGCGCGTGGACAAGATCGTGTTCACGGCCCAAAAGATGTTTACGCCGACATTCAGTGAGGAGATCGGTTCTGCTGCATAAAGCCATATGTTCCACGAACGAATGGCGAGCATGACGAGAAAGCACACGAGACCATCACGGTATAACACAATGAGAAAGGGTGCACTGCTCGAATCGGTGATGACGCTCGCGTCCTTGTACGCTTGATGAGCCGTCAAGGCGAAGATGAGGAGTTCGTATGCGGCCGGTGCGTAAAACATTGCGGGGAATGTGGGAGATGCTTCGAGGGCACCGCACGCTTTGATTTGCGGGAAGTAATCGACCGTCTCGCCGTACTTGAATAAGGCCAAGATGAGCATCGAGAAACTTGCGGCGTATGTGCAGAAGTAGAAGAAACGCATAAACCAGATGAGCCAGGGTTTACGCTTGTAGAGCGCGATGAGTCGGAGGGTGAAGAGCCAGTTGCTGGCTGCGAATGTGGAGAACATGGGGATGGTCACTATGGCTGGCCATGCGCGACAGAGGGCTTGCGAGAATGCGGGTCGGAAATCCATTAGTTCGTAAGAGGCAAAGATGATAAAGGGTAAAGTGACGATGCGGATGTAATAGTAGAGCGCTTTTGGGATCGTCCATCGTGAGGGCCAAATGGTTTGGGACTCTACTTTAAAGAGGAGTACCCAATCATAGATTACGAGCGTTACGCCGACGGCTAAGAGTACGCGTTAACTCGAGTCGGTGGCGTTTCAAAGGTGCGTACCAGAGAGGTATCGGGACAACGCGATATCACTGACGGCTCTTATTAAGAATTGAAGGGTAATTGCGACCATCCTGGGCCTGGCAAGTGGTGGGGATCACTTTCTACGAGCAGTAAAAGGATTTCATAGAGAGTAGGGATCAAGAAGTAGAAAGCCTAGAATGCGATCCATATAACAAGGTTTTTTGATGCCAAGGGTTGCTTCGAGCGGCTGTCGTTGCCGGCGGGGAATGTTCCATATGGCCCCCTTCCATTTTTGACATTATCTACACCGCTTTGGCACGTTTTTATCTCTTTGGAGCCTGTCATTGTCACGTGAGGTGTTAAATGAAAGGAAGTACGTTCCATTGATTAAAAACGGAAAGTTCCTTGGAAATCCGGTAGATGGGTTCCATAGGGGGTCTGGATGTTCAGTAATGGCCCTGGCGGATGTAGCCAAGAAGACTGATTGCCATCAATCAGCCGACCCAACGAACGAGCACGACATCGATCTCGCGTGGCTGGAATAACGTTTTCGCTAGGACACCGCGGCCTCGCCCTCGGCACATATACATTCATGCATTAAACGGTTCAATTCGCAGTTCTTCATACAATACAAAAAATGGAGGCAGTCAAAACAGAAAGTAAAGTAACCAAGAAGAATCAAACCCGCATCTGTGCCGCTCGCCTAGGGATTACATACCTCCACCGCCCAGGATATACTCGATGGCAGCGTGCACGTTCCCTCCCGTGGCCAACAGCGCCCGCACATTCTGACTCGCGTTTGTAAAGCCCATGTCTTGCAGTTGTTGGAGTTGAACTTGGAACCGCACCTCGGGCGGTTCAGCCGGGGCAGCTGCAGTAGCGGGACCACCTGCACCTGCACCTCCTCCAAACGCTCCAAGGCCGCCCAGACCACCTAGACCCCCCAGCCCACCGGCACCACCACCACCGCCCTGGAGCGCCTCCAACAAGCCCAACTGGAACAAGGGGTTGTTCATCAGGTTCGGTGGCATGCCTGCACCAGCGCCACCAGCACCAGCCGTCGGTGATCCTCCTGCTCCGGCACCAGCGCCACCACCGAGCATCTGCATGAGAGCGTTCATGTCTGGCATCCCGGCACCGGCGGCACCAGCACCAGTAGCGCCAGGTGTCCCAAAGCCAGCAGGGAGTCCACCAAGCCCACCCAAGCCCGCACCGCGTTGTTGCTGCTGTTGTTGAGCCGCAGCGTTGAAAAGGTTATCTGGGGCAGGTGTTGTCGCTGTTCCTCCTGGCGTCGTTGCTGTCCCAGTGGCAGCGCCTGCGGCAGTTCCAGTGAGGGAAGGAGCGATCATGCCATTCCACCCACCAGTAGTACCGGCTGCACCCAGCCCACCAAGCCCACCAAGCCCTCCGAGACCGCCTAGACCACCAAGTCCAGGAGCCCCTCCTCCCCCGCGCATCGAGCCCGTCATTTGCATCATGCTCCTCAATGTTTCAGGATTAGACATCATCTGACGAAACAGTGGGCTTTGCATCATTTGTCGAACATGAGGTGGCATTTGCGCCGCTTGTGGGTGCGAATTAAGGATTTGGTCAAAGACGGCTGGGTCGGCCATGATCTGCGACATTCGTTCGTAAAACTCGGGCGAGTCCATCATAGACTGCATCTGGAATAACATGAGTAAAAAGAAGATGGAACCGTCGAAGCTAGCGCCACTCACGAAATTCGGATCGGCAGTGTTCACACCCATATCTCGAAACGGGTTAAACCCCGCCATAAGTCCATGCCCCATTGGTCCATTCAAAAGCGTGAGAGGGTCACTGGGGTTCTGTCCAGTAGCCATAGAGGGCAAACTGGGAGGGAGCGCAGAGCCCGACGAACCGGCAGTCGCGCCCGTAGCCGTACTGGTGCTTGGCTGGTTCCGTGCGGCGCCCTTGACCATATGAATGGTATGCGTGGATTGAATCTTGTATGTCGACAACGCGTCGTCGTCTTTGAGGACCTTGCCAGAGTAGATCAATCGTTGACGCTCGGCTTCGACGTCTGTACGTTCCGCGATCAGCCGTTTAAGGTCGAGTACGGTCTGAGACGGGTTGATGCTGATTTGTAGTTTGGTCTCATTGGGACCTGTAAGGATGTGCCACAGCCCAATATGTAACGTTTGTGACGCCCGTGATGAGAGAGTGCCCAGCCGAGATTATAAATAAAATAATAGAAGGATGAATTGTCAGATACGGCTCTTTTAATAAGAATCGAGCGACGAATCGGTGCTGCCAGTAGGATCGGCGTTTGGTCATCCAAGACACTCGGGGCTTCTTCGCACGAAATAAAACGAAAATTCAACGCACCCTTGATATTAATCTGAATCTCTTCCGCCATTTCACGAGTGCTGGAAGGTCACAAAAAAGTCGGTTGTGGCGAGGTTCAAGGATGGGCTGACTGACCATTACGCATACCCAATGCCGTCCGTGTCCCTCGGATATTGCCCGTTTTAGGAAGCGATAAATTGACAGAAAATACAGAGTTTTCAAATTGTATATACGATTACAAAGGATATTCAAATTCGGGGCCGATCTCTCTGATGAGCCACGCGAAAGGAAGATACCCTATCAGAGTGAGCGCCCAACCATAGGCAACCAGAAAAAAAGGAAGGTAAAATAAGAAGGAATACAAGTTTCCAGTGAATTCCTTGTAACGTTGGTATAACCAGTTGAATGACTATGGAGATTGGATTTTCTACGTGATGTCCAGCGTCACGATATGTCTATAAAGACCAATGAGATTAATACCGTAGAATACCTCTAATAGTTGCCTTGATACATCTTTATCAGCATGTATCAATGAGGCGGTTCTTTGGAAACGGTTGGTTATATCCTGCGGCTTCTGGAAGACTCGACCACGTCGTGAGGTTCGGGTTCGTGTACGCTTCGATGTACCGGTTGATATACGACGTCGTCGGGTAGTCTACTGGGTCGCAGCCATAATTGATCTGATCAGGATACTGATATACCCGGACATAATCCACGCTCATCGTTGCTGGGAGCGGCATTACGGGGTCAATGTCCGAAAACTTTGGACTCATACCCAGGTTCATGATGATGTACTGTAAAGTTGGGACATGTAGGTCAATAAGGGCTGGCCAAAGTAAAGGGGCGCAGTACGCACCATTGGTTCCTGTGGAATAACCCGTTCTGAAATCCTGGCAAGGGGATCAGGTCCCATTCCACCAGCATGAAGCGTCCATGCCAGTTTATCGTTATTGATCCAGGTAATATACGCATTATCCGATTCGTAACCAGGCTTGTATTGGAACCCATATACGGTATGATATGGGGCTGCAGATTTCTCGTAGCACAACTCGTCCGTGTTCGATACAACCGACGCCGCCTGCTGGTATACGTTCCCCTTGAAGCCATTCAACCTCTGGGTACCCTCGGGCTGGTGAAAGTCGAGATTTGTCGCATTATCCCACGAATAATACGCATTATAAGGCGCGAATTGGCACGACTGGCTGACCGCTCCAGCCTGCAGTTCGCCCTCTTTCTGCGCTTCAAAGACGTCAATCTCCGGCGCCGAACGCGCGTGGAACGTCCCATCGAGATTGACCGGACCCGGGTGCGCCTCCCCAGGGCATGTACACGAAGAGAGACGTTGACCAGGGAGGTACGACAAGCTGTACCCATAAGCGGAGTCACCAAGGCGCAGAGCTTGAGCGTCCGGCTCGCCAAGGTACGACTGGTTCTTCAAGGTGCCTTGATCACACGCTTCGTAACTGTATGGCCACAGACCATCCGTCGTCGCACCGTAGCCTGCCCGTCCGAGATTGCCCATCGTCCAAATCGCAGGCCAGAACCCACTCGTCGTGCTTTCTCCTGGTAATTGCACTTTGGCCTCGATGTAGCCACCTGTGAAGCAGAATTTGTTCCACGTTGTCATCATCCCTCCCATGTACCGAAGCTCGTGATTCTCCTGCTCGCGAAACTCGATCACGAGCTTGCCATCCTTTGTTTGAATCTGCTGTGGATCGTACCTGTTAAACAAAATTAGATATTGGTGACTATGAATTTGTGCGGTATCTCACCATTCAAGGTCTCCCGTGCCCTGTCAATATCTTTAGCGAGATGAACCATATATCTCACTAAATTTATAACTAACCCAGTAATATAAGTCAACTGCCTCCCAGTAAGGGTCGTCTCCCTAATGTAAATATGAGATACGTGAAAAAGAAACGGCAGCATAAACGTACAGGGTAAAAGCTGCGACCCTCGACTTCGAATTCGTCACTAAATACGAGCTGCATAGCTCTTCCATCGACTAGAGATGACTTCATGTAGGCATCCTGGGGTGTATCCTTGTCAATCAAGGTGAACGACGTTTGCATGACTTGGCCAGTCGCATTGATCCCGCCCATGTTGTAACCTCCATTATTATCTTGAATTTTGTGCAATATTGCGGTCGCCAAAGGATATCCAAGGCTATTTTGGTGAGGTCAGCGACACATGGCGATGTCGGAAGAAGAAGCGAACCCACAAGAGACCAATGAGAATCACGAGCAACAACGAAATGCAGCCGAGTGTAGTGACTCCCCGTTGAGTAAAAACAGAACCGCAGTCGTTATCATTTTTGTTGGGCTTGTGTAGCCAGTCGTCCTCATCTATGGAGCGAGGCGAGACATCGTAGCCCCATTGGCTGGGATCGGGATGGAGTGCAAACTACGTCAAGCATTAAAAGATAATAAAATAGAGAGAGAGAGATGAGCAGTGCGGTTACCTTGCCCGGAATGCCCTTGGATAGGTGGGAAGTAGCAGAGTTAAAGTCTACCAGTAGACTACGCCGCTAGAGACAATATTTATTAGCTCATGTAGTCTAAAATAGTGAATGGAATCACTATGTAATGCGACCCAGGGCCTGAGCTGTGTGGCCTGGATGTATCCAGTGAACCAAACTCGTCATATTCATGGAAGAGTGGGCGTTGTTGTTTCTCCGAAGGTTGATCTTGATTGTGTTCAGGAGAGAGTCGACTGCGTAGGCTGGCCAGTGGGCTATCGGGTGACGAGGACTGAGAAACGAAAGGGGGTCTGGGAGTGGCAGACATGGGAAATGAGTGAAAGGTAGGATAGAGAAAGTGGTAGTTGGAAACAAAGATACGAGGTATTCTTGTATTCTTGGGAAGAAGCATGGTAGTGGTTCTTCGTCCTGTATTGCCACTTCACCGGCAGACTCCCGCGTTTGCCCGTACGCAATTGGATCGTTCATCGGAGGTTATTATAGCCGCGTAATTGCGTCACCAGCAACGAGAACTAAGATGAACAATGTATAATCACTGCCACGAGAGCGAAAGAATACGGAGCCTAAGTTCGAAGACCTAGGAGGCAAAAGGTATTCATTCCTTGAACCCATCGGAGGCGTTCGCCAAAAATATGTGTGCTATAGTACCTCTGGCTACAACTGCCATCCTCCAAGCTGGGCTAGCTTGTACTTCTGTACCCGACGTGACACATGGTCGTCCTATTTGACTACTTACTGCATTTGGTGATCATGGCATGTTTAACATATTAAATAAGGATAATATACACTGTCTGAAGCGCTTGGCGTCTTTTGTGGAGCCCTATACCATGGGATCGTGAATCTCAATATGCAATCAAATCTAGAGTTCGTGCCAGGGCCGGTGGATGGCCGAAAGAAGAAGAGAATCAGGGATTGCTGATGGAGGAACTTTTAATGCGGTGGTTGTTTCACTTGCTGCTCCTCTGTCTTCCAGCCAGTGACGGGCCCATTCCAGATTATTCGACGCTCTGATGGTGAGCGGATGGTGATCCCCCAGAATTTTCTTTCTCGGCTTCACCGCTTCCTCATAAAGAAATTTGGCCTCGTTCAGCCTCCCTAACTTGCGATAGGTACGTGCGAGGCTGCCCGACGCGTGGATAGTCCTGGGATGTCGCTCTCCCAGGGTCTCCTTACTTAGTCTCAGCGCCTCTTCTTGAAGCCACTGTGCCTCATTCAGCCTCCCTAAATCGGCATACGTGTTTGCAAGGATGCTCGATGCTCGGATGGTGTCGGGATGCCGCTCCCCAAAGGTCTCTTTCTGAAGCTTCAGAACTTCTTCTTGAAGCATCCCAGCCTCGTTTAGTCTCTTTAAATCGAAATATGTGCTTGCGAGGTGGCTCGACGCCATGATGGTGTCTGGATGCTGCTCCCCCAAGATCTCTTTCCAAAGCTTCAGCACCTCCTTTTGAAGCACCTCAGCTTCGTCCAGCTTCCCTAAATCGGAATACGCGATTGCGAGCTCGTGCAAGGCCCATATAGTGTCGGGATGCCGCTCTCCCAAGATCTCTTTCCGGAGCTTCAGCACCTCCTCTTGAAACACCTCAGCTTCAATCAGCCTCCCTAAACGGGAATACACGACTGCGAGGCCGTGCGAGGCCGAAATAGTGTCGGGATGCCGCTCTCCCAGGATCTCTTTCCGAAGCTTCAGCACCTCCTCTTGAAGCACTTCGGCCTCTTTCAGTCTCCCTAAATGGAAATACGTGTTTGAGAGGTCGTGCGAGGCCGAGATAGTGTCGGGATGGTGCTCCCCCAAGATCTCCTTCCTCAGCTTCAGCACTTCCTCTTGAAATTCCTTAGCCTCTCTCAGTCTCCCTAAACCCAAATAAGTGCTTGCAAGATTGAACGACGCCGTGATAGTGTCTGGATGGCACTCTCCCAGGAACTTGTTCCTCAGATTCACCACTTCCTCTTGAAGTTCCTTGGCGACGTTCATCTGCCCTAAGGCAGAAAATGTGAGACCTAAATTCCGCAAGGTATTCGATAACTTTATATCTCCTGTGTCAGGGTTTCGCCGTAGTTCTTCGACCACTGCTTCTTGTAGTTGAAGTGCCTTGTGATATAAACCGTTTTCATAGAGAATACACCCAAATGCTGTCTTGTTATTAACGTTGAGGCGATTCCAAAGAGGAGCCGTGTGTAATACATGGCTCGCTAAATATTGTGTGCTCGCTGTACGGTCCTTGCGGGCCCCAAGTGCCAGAAGTACGATAGAAGCGCACTCGAATTCATGCTTCTCGGATTGTTGAATGCACGTTTGTACCCATTCGTGGGTCAGTAGATGCATTTGAACCAGTAATGTGTCAACACCCTGTATGAGCGTTACTATTGAATAGTTTTGAAGGGAGAGAATCATTTCGTCCAAAGTCATGACATCCCATTCACCGTCACGAAGGAAAATGCTTTTTAAGCACTGCCTTCCAACATAGAAGTCGTTGTCGTGTTCGACTAGCGTCTCTTTATAGTCTAAGAAGCTGTGGTCGGCGGCTTGATTTATGAGTTCCAGGGGGAATCCTGCCCAATGGAAGTATGATAATAGCCGAAGTAGCTTTTTACTCGTTTCTGGCAGCTTCTCAAACGACATTTCGAACGCAGCGTACGTCGAGATCGATTGCATGTCTACTTGATACTTGATTTTTTGACTGAGTAGCTTTGCCTTGTTCTTCGAGAGTCTCGAAAGATATGACCTCGCCGAACATTTCGTTTGCCGCATGTAGGCGCATGCCTGTTGTAGTGCGATTGGCAAAGAACCGAGTGCTTCTGCAAGCGCCACAATGTCCTTTCGGATATGATCTGTAACTACCTTGAAAGGACTCGATCCATGAAGGAGGAGCTCTGTCGCCTCCTCTAGTGACATAATATCCAGAGGAAGATGAGCTTTTGGATTAAGCTCACCCAACACATAATTGCGAGAGGTAATGGCAATTGCGCACGAGTCGCCGTGAGGAAGAAGAGAGGATAGGTCCAGATTGGGGTCGTCCACATTATCGTAAAGAAGTAGTGACAGCCCGTTTTGGGATGGCTGTGAGAGGAATAAAATGCAGTCTTCGAACGTCCTCCGTGAATGTTCCGTTCCAAGTGAGCGCACGTTTCGAACTATGTCGTCACGTATACGGTCCTCACTACTTCCATCGATGAAGAACTGGTATATGAACCTATGGAAGATAAGTGAAGGGCAAAAGAAAATAACAATAATCTAACCTCGATTTATGCTCTTTCATAAATCTGAGCATCAGCTGCGTCTTTCCGCAACCCCCGATTCCCGTCACAAAAAGCATTCGGGGACCGTTGATATCCCGGATGTCTCTTTCCGAAAGAAGAGCCTTTTCGATAAAATTCCATGGCTCCTTACGCATCACGAACGTTTTCGTCAATGGAGGAAGTTGCGGTGAGATACTTTGTATGCCGCCTAGGTATCCTAAAGAACAGTGAGCAGGTTACACGGGTAGGATATTACTGCCTACTGAGTTGATTTAAGGAAGCCACTTTAGTTCGCAGTCGAAGGGCACTAGTGCAAGCCTCTATCTGGTGCGAGACATGCACTTTCCCAAGGTATGCTTGGGTTTGTTGCGTAATAACTCCCGGATCCATTGTTATTTTTCCAACTCTATTAATCTCGAGTCCATGACTGACGTTGAACCGATAGTAGAGACCTAGTTGTCCCATTTGCGATCCGATGCTTTCCGCCTTTCTCTCCCCGTCCATGGCCAACCGTTCCAGTAGCTTGGCCAACTCCACCATACTCGAATCCTCGGGGGTGGAAAATACTCCGGCATGACCAGATCCAAGGTTAAGAAGACAGGCCACATTTTCCTCCGCACCAAACGCCTCGTGAGCCTCGGCAACAACTTCTTGGGTTGGATTGTTAAGTATCAAATCTGCTCCAATATAATCAAACATGACCGTGTCCTTGATGATCTGAGCGGATGCGAATAATGGTGGTGTGGCCAATGTCGCCAAAACCGCTTCGGTGATGGTCAGGTTGAGGGATTTTTCTTGACGAGAGGTGTAGTTTCGAAGAATGCAGATCGATCCTGTGTTATGCTTGTATGAAATAGCTACGGCCCTTTGACTAGTCAGGCGTTGTTGAGCAAGCAAACCATGAAAGACATACAGTTTACAACCTTTTGAGCGATTATTCGTGTCGATTAATCGAGAATTTTGATCTATTCTGTACTTGGCCAAGAGATCATTGACATATCCTCTGAGGGCGTTCGTCCGAGTTTCGGCGTCGATATCCTGCTTGTCAAGTATATTGAGGCTTAGGTTTGCGAACTCTTCCGATGCCTCTTCAGCCGTCAATCCGAGCACTGCGAGTAGAATGGCAATGAATCTGGCCACTAGTTAGAGTGCGGTTACAGCGGCGCCAGTTAGCTCTAGCTACTCACCCTCCGCTACCGACACCACCAATCATGTCGAAAATCGTACAAGGTCTTTCAGATGGTTTGCTATCAATATCATTATTTATGCGATACATCAAATGAGATAAAATGGTGAGTTGGGAGATGCCTCGTGATCCACCAGCATCTATCAAATACGTAAATGAAGGTAGGGATAGGATGAGAGAAAGTAGTTACCCAAGCTGAGAAGACACAATCCCTTTCCATCACTTGCGAGAATAGATTGTTTTGTCATTCGCGGTGACGGTCGGGTTCAAGGCGGCTGGACACCTAAACAAACTGACAATGACGAAACATACTGTTGTTTCCCAATCGGGAAACCGACGATGGCATCGAGTGGCGCGTCAGCGCCGCTGGTTACCTTGTTCTTAGTTAGTGACGGACTTATGTATGAATAGTTGTCCTGTAAATATTAGTTAGTAGTTGTCGAATTGTCTACGAATTTTCTACGTTATTTGGGAAGCTTCTTGCTACTCACCCGACATTAGATACGTACATTGTCTTCTGTCCTAATACTCTATTCAACTTGATGGCCCACTAACTCTGAGTAGCCTCATCTTAAAGTAAACACAGAGACCTAGATACTTTTAGTGTTAATCTCGAAACAATTTCGATTTCAGGAAAGAATAAATACACGAGTATATAAGTTAGATCCAACTGCTGTGTTACAGTCATCAAACAATCAAGTGGGCGGTCGAGGAGCTCTAAGCCAAATGGAGAAAGCTCTATGGTTTAGATGCATTGATAGTGGGGTATCTAGGGTACTCAAACGAAATAAGGTCGTGATGGTGCGTTGCGCCAATATAGCGCTATGTAGGCGGAAAACAAGATTACTAATAGGGTGTTGTCAATGGGGACCTCTATGACGCTGATGCGAGTGCTGGATTCGGGACTAGCACGTGTCAATGAGTCGGTTTTTGGGGAAAGGTTGGTTGTAACCGGCGTCCTCAGAAGGGCTTGACCAGGTCGTAAGGTTTGGATTCGTGTACGCTTCGATGAAACGGTTGATGTAGGATGTCGTTGGGTAGTTTGGTGGGTCACAGCCATAGTTAATTTGATCGGGATACTGGTACACCCGAACCCAGTCCACACTCATCGTCGCCGGAAGGGGCAAGACCTCGTCGATCCTCGAAAAGTCCGGACTCATACCCAGGTTCATGATAATGTACTATTGAAGACCGTGTTAGTAAACGGGTCCCAATGAAAGACAGGTAACCAACCAGTGGCTCGGGTGGAATGACACGCTCCGAGATCATAGCAATGGGATCGGCGCCTACTCCACCAGCATGTACTGTCCAGGCCAGTTTATCGTCGTTAACCCATGTGATATGCGCATTGTCCGATTGATATCCAGGCTTGTACTGGAATCCATAGACGGCGTGGCAAGGCGTAGGGGAGAGCTCGTAGCATAGCGGGTTCGTCGCCGATACGACTGAGGTAGCCTGCTGATACACATTGCCCTTGAACCCATTCACTTTCTGCGTACCCGGCTCTTGGAACATTTGCATGTACGTCGCATTATCCCACGAGTAGTAAGCATTAAATGGCGCGAATTGGCCTGACTGGCTGACTGCTGCAGCCTGGAGGCCATCGTCTCTCTGTGCCTCAATGATGTCAATCTCCGGTGCTGAACGTCCACGGAACGTCCCGTCCGGGTTCACAGGTCCTGGATGCAGCTCCCCAGGACATGTGCACGACGAGAGGCGTTGACCGGGCAAGAACGAGATCTTGTAATCATATTTCTGATCGCCGAGCTGCATACCTTCCACATCCGGCAGGCCATTAAACGTTTGATTCTTCAATGTTCCTTGATCACATGCTTCGTAACTGTATGGCCACATGCCATCCGTCGAGGCTCCGTAGCCTGCTCGTCCGAGATTGCCCATTGTCCAAACTGCCGGCCAGAATCCACTTGTCTCGCTCGTTCCCGGCAGCTGAACGGCAGCTTCTATGTATCCGCCCGTGAAACAGAACTTGTTCCAGCTCGTCACCATCCCTCCCATATAGGTGAGATTGTGATTGCGCTGCTCACGAAACTCGATGACGAGTTTTCCGCCCTTCGTCTGGACTTGCTGAGGGTCATACCTATTGGAAACACGTATGAATCAGTAACGCAGCCCTTTGTTTGGCGTCGTATGCTCCCTTACCATTCAAGGTCTTTCGTGCCCTGCCAAGATGGTTAGCGAGATGAAGCAAATATTATAGTGAAGACTAGACCGACCCAGTAATACAAATCGGCTGCTTCCCAGAAAGGATCGTCGCCCTGAAAGCGGATATGAGGTTAGTGTCGAAAAGACACCGGCAAATGCCAAACACCGTACAGGATAAAAGCTACGGCCTTCGACCTCAAACTCGTCACTAAAAACGAGCTGCATAGTCTTTCCGTCGACCGGAGATGCTTTAGTGTAGAATTCTTGTGGCGTGTCCTTGTCAATCAACGAAAAGGAGGTTTGCATGACTTGGCCAGTGGCATTGATTCCGCCTAAATTGTAACCTCCATTGTTTCCTTGCATTTTGTGCCATATTGCAGTTGACAAGGGGTACCCAAGGCTAATGTCGGCGGTAAGTTATATTGAGCCAATATTAGAGAAGAGAAGCGAACCCACAATAGACCAACGAGGATTAGGGCAAGCAGCGCAATGCAACCGAGCGTGGTAAATCCTCTCCCAGTAAATATTGAACCATTATCGTCGTCTTTGTCGGGCTTGTGTAACCAGTCGTCGTCATCGACTGCGCGAGGTGAGACGTCGTAACCCCATTGGCTTGGGTCTGGATGAAGTGAGAACTAGGAAACAAGAAGCGTTGGTAAATATACTGGAGATGAGGATGGAAGAGCGTGTCTACCTTGCTCGAGATACCTCTGGACGGGTGAGAGGCGACAGAACCAGGATCCACAAACGGGTTATGTTGCTGTATATGGTCTTAATTAGCTTTTCAGAACAGAAAACTGTGGTGAAACTAACCACGGAGCCCGAATAATGCGAGACAGAGCTCAAGCTGCGCCGTCTTGTTTCATTTACAGACCCAAAGGAGTCTTTATCATGAAAGGATGACTGTTCCATCTGATTATCAAGGATCGGTTTGCGCAAGCTGACGAATGAGCCGCTGGGTGAAGACGCCTGGGAGGCGAAAGGATGCCTGCGAGTGGCGGACATGAGGAAGGATGATAGGAAAGAAGGAATTAGACAGTGTTGCTTGGGTTTAAATAATATGGAATATCTGTGGGACCCCTGTAATGACTCCCTACGCGGAATTGCCACTTATGGGACAGGCTCTCATGGTCGACCCGATCGTCCGCTCGTGGCTTTACATGCAATATAAACGTCAGATTAGGTAGCTACGCAAATTAAAGCTCATGTGGATCAATTTGCGATGATCGGAACCAATCGAAATCGTAAAGCGATTATGGCCTGTCAATACATATGAGAATGTGATCGGATGGATGCTCTTGAATCGTTTTCGACTTGTGACGTGTCCACGTGAATTATCAGCTATCTTTTAATACATCTATTCCTATCGTGTCGATGAATGAGTACCGTTATACGATCAGTAATTGAATGCACCATACAAGGCGCGATTTGCACCCAGGGTTTCCGGACCCAAACGAATCTCCAGTATGCTTTTCTATGCATAGAGTTTCTATTTTTCCGAGATAGCCACAGCATACGAGGTATTCAACTTAGTAGGGGGCGAAGGTGACTAGACCCTCTTTCAATGGGTAGGTGGCTATCATGAAAGGTATATGCTCGAAAGGCTCCATCGGACGAAGGAAAGACCGCCAAGGAGAGTAGTAGCGGATACCCGACGAGAGGCTTGTACGAGGATCGCTCCATATATTTATATACAGAGGACGGGAGCCAGTAGGAACTAATATTCAGTATCCATCCAGGTGGACGGAAAGGTACGCATATTAATCGCATTGACATGATAGAATACTAAAGCTCCGGCAGCATTGAGTTTCAAACCCGACCGAGACTCGATGCTTCGACCTGCCAGGTCCCTCTCGCTCACACTTCGGAACAAAAAGGCATGAATGACGATACAATGAGCGTGTTGTCAATCTGTCTATCGAAGACAAAACTGTTACAAAAACGCAAAGAATCAAACAAAAAAATATATCTTCAATATCGACCAACCACCATCAATCACCACCATCCAGGACCGGGCAGAGCACAGATGAAACAACACGCAAGGGAAGGGGTACCACGCAAAGACAGTGAATTGAAAAAAGACGAGAGAATATAAAAACCGGGGAACAGATATAACGCGCGTGTGCTTGTGAGAGCGGAGGGGGAGATTGTTGTTTTTTCGTAACGCGGACGAGATTGGGTTGTGATTTGCATTTGGGGAGAGGGAGAGCGCAGGTAGGTCGTTGAAAGCGGAGAGGAGATTGGTGCTACTGCTGCTGCGGAGGGTATTCAGGGGTACAGGGTGGGTGGGTTAGCGGGAGGACAAGGAGGACAAGGGTAATTGGGGATGTTCAGGGGGAGGACATGGATTTGGGCAACGACCACGACGTGACAGCGCGCTGCGTCACGGCGGATTGAAAAAAAGACAAGAAATAATATAAACTCGGGTGGAAGTTTGACGATCGATACGTCATCTCGCGTACTTTGGCACTAGCTCGCATTTACGCTGGCTTCGCGCTCGCTGGCTCGCGCGCCTAGCACGTATCGATGAGCCGGTTCTTGGGCATCGCCTGGCCATATCCAGCCTCCTCGGGCGGGTTCGACCACGTCGTAAGGTTGGGATTCGTATACGCCTCAATGAACCGATTGATATACGAGCTCGTGGGGAAATTCGGTGGGTCGCAGCCATAGTTGATCGCGTCTGGGTATTGATAGACTCGAATGTAATCGACGCTCATCGTCGCAGGGAGCGGTAAGATCGCGTCAATGCTCGAAAAGCCTGGACTCATGCCCAAGTTCATGATGATGTACTGCGGAAAGAAAAAAAATCAGGAACGAAAACAAAAATAAAACCGCAGTAATCGAAACGTACCATTGGTTCGGTTGGAATGACACGTTCCGAAATCTTGGCAATTGGATCGGCACCCATGCCACCACCATGCAACGTCCAGGCCAACTTGTTATCGTTGATCCACGTCACAAACGCATTGTCCGACTGATATCCAGGCTTGTACTGGAACCCATAGACAGCATGACAAGGAGCCCTCGAGCCCTCATAGCACAACTGGTTCGTGCGCGAGACGACAGAGCCGGCCTGCTGATACACATTTCCCTTGAAACCGTTGAGCATCTGGGTACCTTCCTCCTGATGAAGCTGGAGATAGGTCGCATTGTCCCACGAATAATACGCATTGTAAGGCGCGAATTGGCACGACTGGGAGACCGCGGCTGATGCAAGCGTCGCGTCGGTCTGAGCCTCGAAAATATCGATTTCGGGTGCAGCACGCGCACGGAAGGTGCCATCAGGGTTGACAGGACCAGGGTGCAATTCACCGGGGCACGTGCACGCAGAAAGTCGTTGACCGGGGAGGAACGAGAGACTGTAATCGTATGCGGAATCACCGAGTTGTTCGCCTTGGACGTCGGGAAGACCATTGAGGGTTTGGTTCTTGAGGGTTCCCTGATCACATGCTTCATAGCTGTAGGGCCACATGCCGTCCGTCGTCGCTCCGTAGCCTGCACGGCCAAGGTTGCCCATCGTCCAAATGGCAGGCCAAAATCCGCTGGTGGTGCTCGTTCCGGGGAGCTGAACGCTAGCTTCAATGTATCCGCCCGTAAAGCAAAACTTGTTCCAGGTCGTCATCATGCCTCCCATATATTGAAGGTCATGGTTGCGCTGCTCTTTGAATTCGATCACGAGTTTGCCATTCTTGGTCTGAATCTGCTGTGGGTCGTACCTGAAATAAGAGGTTAGTGATGGTCGCCCTACTTGGCGCCGCGGGTTGCGCCGTCGGAGCTGTGCCTGCCTCACCATTCGAGATCTTTAGTACCCTGTCAAATAAAAACAGCGATAAGCGAAAATATCCCAAAATGTTAGCGGAAACACGTACCCAGTAATACAAATCAACGGCTTCCCAGAATGGGTCATCGCCCTGGGAGAGAAGAAAAGAACGACGTGAGAAGGGGCGCGCGCATGGAGCCGAAAGAAGGAAAACGTACAGGATAAAAACTACGACCCTCGACCTCAAACTCGTCGCTAAACACGAGTTGCATGGTCCGTCCGTCGACGGGGGAAGCCTTTGTATAGAGCTCTTGGGGCGTGTCCTTGTCGATGAGTGAAAACGAGGTTTGGGTGATTTGGCCGGTGGCATTGATTCCGCCCAAGTTGTAACCGCCGTTATTGGTCTGTACCCTGTGAAGGATTGCAGTTGTCAAAGGATAGCCGAGGCTGAGCGGAAAATGCGAGTTAGCGAAGATGAGCCAATTTAGCAACAAGGGGCGAACGACGTACAATAGGCCGACGAGTGCGAGGGCTAATAGAGCCATGAAACCGAGCGTGGAGCAACCACGTCCAGTGAAGATTGTGCCGCTGTCGTCGTTTTTGTCTGGTTTGTGCAGCCAGTCGTCGTCCTCGACTGAACGAGGGGATACATCATAGCCCCACTGGTTAGGGTCCGGATGGAGTGAGAACTGGACGATAAATTAGCAAAAGTGGATGAGACATTGACTAAAATCGCTGGTTACCTTGCTCGAAATGCCCTTGGTGGAGTGGGAGCTCATAGAGCCGGGATCAGCAAAAGGGTTGTTGTGACTATGGTTCTGCATCGGAGGGTGAGAAGGGAACTAGGAAGAAGAAAACCAGAAACTCACGAGAGAACTCGAGTGCTGAGAACCAGAGCCGGAGCTGAGTCGCTTTGGTTCGTCAAGGGAGCCCAACGAGTCCTGGTCACGAAAGAGGGGCTGCTGTTGCTGATAATTATGTTGAGGAGGCTGGTTGTGCAGGTTGCGGAACTGCTTGCTCGGCGACGGCGTTCCCTGCGAAACGAAGGGCGGTCTGCGAGTGGCAGACATGATTCGGAAATCCTGAAAAGGAGAGTTGAAAACAAAAGAAGATAGTTGAATAAATTTCCTTTTTAGAAGAGATAAAAAGGTTGGATGTAGTGGTGGTAGAGGAAGAAGTTTTGTTCGGTGTAATTCGTGGGGATCAGGAAGGAGCCTTCAGGCCGCAAGCGCCGTTACCAAGGCAGTGCCCTGGGGACCGTTGCCAATATTCACAAAAAATACCTAAATCATCCGGAAAACTCGTAGCAACACCTTCAAGATAGTCCGCATGTTTCCTCATTTTATTTCGATTTTTCTAACTGCTCACCGGAGCCCCACCCATTGCCACTGGAAACCCGTATTGGCACAAAAACAATTGCTGTCAAACTCAGAAGGCGCAGCAAGGCCCTAGCTGTCGACGGCCGTATGGCTCCGGGCGCCACCGGCTCTACATGAAAAGCCTAAAGGGCTCTCGCTAAAGATAATCACGCGTGGCTAAAAAAGAGTTCGAAGGCTCCTATACATTTCCGTTCAAATGACAATATTTCCATATTCTGCTTTAGCCCTGCTTTCACGAAGTCATCCTCGAATCAAACGAGCCAACACGAGGGACCGGAGGCACGGGCGACCGTAAACCGTACGAAAACGCGGTAGACTGTCGATCGGCATCACTCGAACTCGTCGTAAACTGCGACTGGCGCACGCTCACGCGATCAAACGGCTCCCATGCCCTCTCGGCCCCGCTGTTCGTATAGTCCCAGGGGATCTCCCGGATCTGTGGTATGATCCCCTCGCCGACGCCGAAATCGTCGCTGTCGTTGACGAGGCTCCTACTGGTACCACTGTTACCCCTCACATGTCCTGCTTCACTCGCCAGCTTTTCTGAAAAGGCTGGAGGGCCGTTAGTATAATGATGTATGAAGAGAGAAGAGGGTACGCACCACTCCCACGGACAAGCGCCTTTCCGAATCGCATCCAGCATATCACACCCGCACCCAAACTACCCACAAGCAAAAAGAACCCTCCAACACTAAGCGCAGCAAAGAAAGTCCAACGGGTGAACACCTCCCGATACACATCACTCGCAAACGTCGCCGTCCACTGTGCGACAAAGAACAGATCGAGCACGACAAAGACCGCCATGACCCAACGCGCCTTTGCCCCGCTCCTCTCTTCCACTTTGAGCGCCCACCAGCCCATCGCGCCCAACGGTATGGCCAGCACGATACTGATGATACCCATAGCCCTAAGCGCGCTCAGTGTCGGTGTGATACCGTACGCGCTCGCTGTAGCAGAGAAGAGCTGTTGCACCCAGAGCACGCTGGCGGCGCCGAGGAAAAACATGCCGAGGAGGATGGCACTGCGTAGGACGAGGAAGACGTTGTACACGTATCGGTTCATACGCGTCTTCTTGTGGTATCTCTTGAGTAGGCCTAGAGACATGCCGGCAAATATGAGGATGGCGAGCGCGTTGATGATGACGGTTGGCAGTTCTAGTCGTTCTCGTTGCGTCCAGTAGAATGGTAAGACGTCTACACCTCCGCATGCTCCATGAGTGATGAATGCGTCGAATTGGGCGCGGAGTGCACGCGTGCGCATCACTTGTGTACCCGACCAGAGAAGGGCGAAGAGGGAAGAAAGGAAGACAGTGATCCTGCGGAAGTGTTAGCATATTCTTTGATGATCATAAATAAACGTACAAATGCGGAGTAGACTCGTTCATAATCTGCAACGGCGTCAGTTTGAATTCAACACTTGTCAGGGATACTCACAGCAGCGAGACCGATTCCAGCCAACCATACATAAAACACAATAAACACCAAATCTTCCATTTGAGACTGTTGTAACCTGCGGTCCACGATCAACAACCCAATCAAAAACCGAGTAAACACTTGCACTCACTGAGATTCCGGAAAAGCCATTGCCAAAGCACAAATGACGTTCAAACGAGTAACCTCCCCACCCCCATCATCCTCCACATCCGTAACGTCGATACCCGACAGTGACCCATTCCCGCTATCAAGAACAGGCACAGCCGAAAACGCTCGACGCCAAAGTAACGGTCTACTCTTCCGAGCAGAAAGTTGGATACGTGATCGAATCCCTGGTGCAGGTGGGAGGACTTGAATAGCGACCCCATCCGTCGCCTCGGGTACAATGGCGGACGAGCTAGAGCTGGAACTGATGGTAACCGTCTGAGACGCGCTTATCTCCGTTTCCGTGCCGGAATTCTTGCCGGCAGTAGTCAACTCTGCGGCTGTGGGGAGTACCGGCACCGTCTGCGAGGTCGAGGCGGAGAGGGAGATATCGTTGGCGGTCACGTCTGTTGCGGTGGTTGTAGCGCTCGTGGTAGTCTCTGTGCGAGTGGAACTCGTGCTTGTTTCCGAGGTGGTTTGGCTGGTCGAGGTTTCGGTTGGTCTGCCTGCTGTTGTGGGCGGAGGAGGTCTGTTCTCAGATGTGATGTTATCTGGTTGACCTTGTACTACGGTGGTAGTAGTTCGAGCAGGTTCGCTAGTCGACGTGGCCCTAGTCTCCTGTATTGCTTGAGTTGTGGTGGTGGATGAAGCACTCGCAGTGGCATTTGTAGATGGACCGAGTAGCACCAGCGTAGGTTCGACCAAAGCCGACGATGACAATGATAGTGATACAACTGCAGAGCCAGATACGGACGATGCAGTAGTAGACACGCCCACGTCGGCTATGAACAACCCAGAGGAGGAGCTACTACTCGAAACCGAGGTAGAAGAAGCACTAGAAATAGGAGAAGCAACGCTTGAAGTCGAAGAGATCGTCGTCGACGACGCCGACGAAACAGAGACGACCCCATTTCCTTGTACGCCGACATCTACGAACGGGGTAGCCTCTGCATTGGACTGTTGCGCAGTTGTAGTCGGCACGGCAGAGGAAGGGCTGTCTGCTTGCTGTGGTACTTCGGAACTAGCGGAAGGCGAGGCAGAGGTGACAATTTGGCAGTCACTCTGGCCGACGTTGCATAGCTGCAACACAGGCTGACCATCACGGCTTGAGAATGTGGGGACGATGACGGAACTGTCCTCTGGGCGGGCGATACTGAGGAGGGTGACGAGTTTGGAGAGGGAGACGTGTGTGTTGGTGAGGGAGGCGAGGTGGAGGGAGAGAAGGATGATGCTGGAAAGCAGCAAGACGAGGGTGTAAGCGGTATGGAGTGGCGTAGAGGTTAGGCGGGAGTACTGTAGGGTTCAATGTCAGTGTTCGGTTGTTGGACAAAGCAGTCGTGCATTCGCCCGAAATGGCCGTAGCAACCTAGGCGACAAAACGAGGACGAGGGGTTTGTAGCCTCGTCAACAACAACGCGTGTTTCCACAATGGCGACGCGATTACGATGGGCGTAAGCCAGCCAATTCGCGCTGGAACGCCCAGCTAGGATCTACACTGTGCTCCCAGTGCAAATCATTGCACCCAGTTGTGCCTTTAACACGCGAGTCGGGAGCTATCAGGCACGCGAACCCCTGGTCGGTGGGACTGGCGGGCTGGCACGCGTCCAACACCGACAACAACTCCTTTAGAGTGTCTACTACGATCCTAAGAGTCTACAACTCTCCTGGCACAGATTGCTCGCTGGCCAAGTGAGCGTTGCCATGCAAAAACAAAACTGGGTGCTCACCATTAACCAGAGCGCGCGCCGCGTCCGCTCTGGACCGAGGATTCGCATTCCTCTACTCTCTTCTCCAAGTTAATGTCGTTAATACAGCAGAGCGTGTTTGTAGTGAGTGTTTTGTTGTCGAAGAATTCGTTGGAACAATGGGGACGCCTGGCCCGGTAGAGTAGAAAAGAGTTGGAAATAATGAGGGATAATAAGGAAAGAAGAAAATGAAAACAAAAAAGAAAGAGAGAGAAAGGGGAGAAAACCGTCGACAGTCGAGCAGAGCTAGCTGGCGGTGGCAGAGATCAAAAGCTGCTAGACGATCGAAGACTGGCCAAGTATCGAGGCAACCAACGCCAACAGGGTATTAGCTTCAAAATCAACGCAGGGGGAATTATTTGAGGATATTGTGGATGACTCCACGTTGGAATATCCTGTAGAAGGCGTCTTTTGCTGCGTGCGTTCTTCAACGGCAGTAAGCACCCGGTCAGTCCCCCCCTGGAGGTTAGCGACATAATTACTTCTCCCCGCCCTGCCCTTCACCCCACCCCCCAAAGGCCTCTTCTCCTATCACCTAAGTTGCTCCGTACTTGCCGTTAATTACTGCGACACGGCATGATACGACGAGGGCCACTTTCACGCCTTTTGCGTTGCTCCCACCGGCTCAATGATTAACTACTCTCCGTATTATCACATTCTATTGCCTCTGTTTCTTGGGTACACCACTACTGTGGCTTCTTCGCGATCCAGACCCACGTAACCTCAACCCATGTGCAACCTTATTGTCGAATATTATTACCTATGTACATCTCAATTCGCGCCAAAAATCGGCTGATGCTGGCAATGACTCCAGTGTTTCTCTTCCAAGCAGTATGCCTCACTATTCCCATGTGAGAACTGAACATTTCGCTGGAGTCCTTATTGGTATTGCAGGCTCAACGAACCTTTTCGTTGATCCCACTGTGGATGGGCACATGGATAGCTTCAAACCTCTCTCCAGTATTTGAAACACAACACTTTCACCGGGACCATACTCCATCCTATCCTTGATGTGCCCTTTTTGTAAGTAGTATTTGAACTCCGTACCGTTTACCAGCCAGCTTATTGGGGCACACTATATTGGTCAGATGTGGTGAGGACGAGTTCGGGAGTGACCTTGACCTTTAAGTTATTCCATCGCATGCTTTTATTGAGTTCATCAAGCCAAATTTCAGTTTAATTATATAATCAATCATATCTACTATGATGCCCACAAGCGGCCCGCCTATAGCTTGGAACCACAAACCGCAAATGAATGTTCTGGTTTTATTGTAGCTCTAAATTCATTGGTGGGTATTTACTCACTGTCCTCACTTTCTTACTTTATACCAACTTCATTGATCTTCTCGTCCCAGGTAGCGAGTGTTCGGCTCTTGGAGGACTCGACATGGATTCTATGCAGCCAATTTTAAATAAAGTTCAGATGAAGATACTAATAGAGTAACCATGTTTACGCCCAGTGCCCCTAAATATCCTCGAGGCGAGCCTATTGAAATGGAGCCTGACAATATATATGTATACGGTTCGTCTACTTATAGGCGAAGATTCCAAGATCCTCACTTTGTGTACATCTTTCTGCCAGGTTTCACACACCATGGCGACCGATGATGCTCTCGTTTTGAATCTCAACAAACTCTTCAACAATGTCGTGCATGGTCAAACCCAACTCAATAAACGCACATATCCCCGATTCATCGAATCCATCTGTATTCAACCAGACCCACCTAGCTGCATCAGCAAGCTCCAGAGGAGCAGCGGCGGCTTCGCCGCTGTCCAAAGCGCCATGAGGTTCGACCTTAGCGTGAACTTTTTTAATGGCATAGCATGCAAGCTCTTTCGATATCTATCCTCTCCACAACTCCTCGCAATCTCAGATGGGTCGTTGCTCAAGGCCGTCCTATTGGCCATTGTCGAACCCCCCATCTTTTGGGATCCCTTTGTGGACGCGCTAGCGGCGGGGAAGCTCAGTGAGGAAGGCCAATTCGGCTTTTCATGGCTCCTATCGAATCTCATCTCACTACTCCCCATCGAAGAGGGTGAACCATTCCGGAAGATCGCAAGTGATTCCAACAAAATGCAGCTATTGCTCAACTCGGAAAGTCAAGAAGTACGTGGCTTGGCGCAAAAGATCAAACATAGCATGGCCATATTCGCACAGGGCGGTCAGCCGGAAGACCTTGAAGCAGGTCCTGGTGGCAGGCATGACAATGATTTTATCAATTTTCGACAGATATCAATAGTCCCGACGGCGGATGAGATTCAGTCAATTCGACCTGCCTTCATTCGCCCAAGTGTCATGTTCGATGACCACGAGACAAAGGACTCACGACAAGCCATATATTGCGACAACCAGTTCCGCCTACTGCGAGAGGACATGCTCTACGAAATTAGGGATGAAATGACTGTGGACAAGAAACGCAAATACCAGCGTAACTTCTCCTTAGATGGGCTCAGGCTCCTCAATCCTCATTATGAGCCCACAGCGGACAAAAAGAGAGACGTTCGATGGTCGATCGTGCTGCAATCAAGCTCTGACCTCTGGCAGCTTAAGAAGGAGAAGCTGACCAACCCCGATAAACGCAAGAAATGGCTCCGTGACAATCGCAACGTTGTCCGGCACCAGTCCATGGCATGTCTCATGGTCGAGCAGGAACTTGTGGCACTCACCACAATCGATCGAGATGAAGAGCTCCTTGCCAAAAACCCACCACAAATCGTGGTTCGCATTGAAGGCGGCGAGAGCATCATGCGTGCGCTTCTCAAGCTCAAAGCGGCCGAGAAAGTCAAACTCGTTCAAATGAACGCCGCTATATTCGCCTATCAGCCTGTCCTACAAGCGCTCCAAGAGAGTCGAACGATTCCCCTATCCGAGGAGCTATTATTTTGGAGCGAAAGTAGCGAGCCACGGAGTTGCCCAACAATGCCAAGCAGAATCATCGAGTCTATTAGACAGAACTCAGGAGAGGATCTTCAGCAGATTCTTAAGACAGATAAAGCCATCATCCTTGATAAATCACAAAGCGCATCCCTTTTAATGGGATTGACGCAATGCGTTTCTTTGATCCAAGGACCACCCGGTAGGCGGACCAGTTATACGTCCTACGTAGACTGAGCTCAAAATAGGTACCGGAAAGTCGTTTATTGGGGCATTATTGGCCAAAGCAATTCACGACAATGCCAAAGCGGTTCACAACAATACCAAAAGCAAGATTCTAGTGGTCTGCTACACAAACCATGCCCTCGATCAGTTCCTCGAGGATCTGATGGACATCGGAATCCCATCGTCCAGCATGGTGCGCTTGGGAGGCAAATCAACCGACCGCACCCAGCCTCTTTCTCTTCAGCATATCCAGCGCAACTCTCCAGGGGCTAAACTGACAAAAGTCGACTGGAATCAAATAGAGGCCATCAAAACGAGTATCGAGAAATATGATTCATCCTTAAGACACGCCGCAGGAAGATACCAGCAATCTGCCCCTCGTCCCGAAGATATTATCCAGTTCCTAGAGTTTGATGATGTCGATGGCGACTACTATGAGGCATTTTACCTTCCCTCACCTGCTGATGGCCATACCTTGGTTACCAAGAACGGCAAACCACTGGGGAGCACATACCTGATCAACCAGTGGGTAAACGGATGGGATGCGGGTGTGTTGAGACATCATGACACAGTGAAAAACTACCCAGGCGTCTGGAGCATGAAGCCTCCTGAACGTAGAGCGAAGTATACGGCTTGGAAAGAGGCTATTCTCAAAGACCAGGTGCAAACTATACGAGAGGCGGCCCAAAAGTATGACCTCTTTCAAAGTCAGCTCGACGCTAAATTTGAGGAAAAGGACGGAAAGGTATTAGCATCCAAGAGAATCATCGGATGCACTACAACTGCAGCAGCCAAATACCGCGAACATATAAAGGCGGCTTCTCCCGATGTCCTTCTGGTAGAAGAGGCCGGAGAAATTCTGGAGAGTCACGTCCTTACTGCCTTGACTCCCAGCGTTCAGCAGCTGATCCTGATTGGTGACCACAGGTATGTGATTTGATGTGACTAGGTATATAAGCTGATCGACTCATAGGCAACTACGACCTAAGGTCAATAACTATCAGCTTACTGTCGAAAAAGGCGAAGGTTATGACCTTAACCGCTCATTGTTCGAGAGGCTTGTCCTAAAAGGGTACCCGCATGAGACACTCTCACAACAACACCGCATGCGTCCGGAAATATCCGCCTTGGTTCGCCACTTGACATACCCCGATCTTGTCGACGCCGAAAAGACCAAGGGACGGGCAGACATTCGTGGCCTTACGAGTAACCTCGTTTTCATCCACCATAACAACCCAGAGGATGACCTCCCAGAGGCATCACATCTAGCCTCTCCAGACGAGACTAGTGCCAAGTCAAGTAAAAGCAATAAGTTCGAGGTCAAAATGGTTTTGATGATTCTACGGTACCTTGGACAACAAGGCTACCATACAGACCAAATCGTGATCCTTACTCCTTACCTTGGTCAGCTACGAGCACTTCAGGAAGCCTTGAAGAAAGACAATGACCCTATACTGAATGACCTTGATTACGGAGACCTGGTTCGCGCTGGGCTTGTAACGGCAGCATCTGCTCAAGTGGCAAAAAAGCCCATCCGATTGGCTACTATTGGTCCGTCTTCTTCTCAATCACAAACTAATGCTCATAAAAGTTTGTGTTCAGACAACTATCAAGGGGAGGAGAGCGATATAGTCATCGCATCCCTGACAAGAAGTAACCGGGAGCGCAAGATCGGGTTCATGGCATCACCCGAGCGTGTCAATGTCTTGCTTTCACGAGCTCGTGATGGCCTTATTATGATTGGCGACGCCAATACCTTCTTGGAAGCAAAAGGCACCAAGGTCTGGACCCAGCTCTTCGATTTTCTGAAGAAAAGTGGTAATATCTATGACGGCCTCCCAGTTAGATGCCACAAGCATCAGGACCGAACCGCTATCTTAGGATGCCCCGACGACTTCGGTCAAATGAGTCCCGACGGTGGTTGTACCCAACAATGGTGAGTATATCAGATGACATATGACATATATTGATTATAAATGATCATTTAGTGGTGAAATGCTCAAATGCGGCGTTCACACCTGCCGCTCCAAATGCCATCAGCTTGTTGACCATTCGAAGATGAAGTGCGATCAAATTTTGTTCTTCTCGTGTCCTAAAGGGCATCGTAAACCTTTTGAATGCTATAAAGGGCCACCTGATGATTGTATACAATGCGAGAAAGACGCTCGACTGGCG
>KN824423.1:0-15205 GCA_000827415.1 Serendipita vermifera MAFF 305830
TGGCTATCAGCATGTTTGAGAAGGCCATTAGCTGGTATCCGGAGAATGAACGTCTACTGGAAGAGTGAGTGGCACCCGTCTCTGAATACCACGAGGCTCAGCCACCTCTATAGAACCCTAAAGTTGAAGAAGGCCCTCCGAGACGAGCGTGGAGACACCACAAACTCTGGGCTCTTTTCTGCGACCTCAGTACGCACACCAGCCAACACTGCTAGGACGCCAAATCCGTTGAGTTCGTTCAGAAATGGTAACTCGGGAGAGGACAAGGGCAAGCGCCGACAAATGTTTCAATTCGACGTCGCTAGGGAAGAAGCCTTACAGTCTAAACCGAAAGATGTAGACGAGGAATCTCCAAAGAAGAAAAAGTCGTCCAAGACAAGCACACGCAGCACCAGTAGAGGAGCAAAGGAAGATAATGGAAAAGCAAAAAAGAAAGGAAAGGGGAGAGCAGTGATCACTGCTGCCGCCGCGGCTTTTGCCGACTCTGAAGAAGAGATCGCCGACGACGACTCGCTTGCTTCGGAGGTGGAGGTGGAGAAGAGCTTGGAGGTAGCACAGCCCGACCCTGTGTCCTCTCCTTCTCCAATAAAGAAGAAGTCCAATAGGAAAGGGAAAGGGCGGAAGAGAAAGTCTGGAGAGAGTGATGAGGACTACGATGATCGAGATCGGAAGGAGCACAAGCTGCCGAAGGAATCCCCTCCCAAGCGCAGAAGGATCATCTTCTAGTTGAGGTACCTTTTTACATTCGAAAGATGTAATATAATGCTGCCCATTGAGCAATGGGTTGGGGCATATGGAACATAGACGCGTTTCAATTGTGAATAATCGACTTGCTTTTGGTTAGGGAGTGAGTTGCTCATTTCAAACTTAAGAATCCACCTCGACGATATTACGGTTATAAGTTAATTCTTTCACTGGCAAGTGTACGTACACTGGCACCATAAGAAGTCGAACTGATATCACGATCGATCATCTCTACAAATGATCCCCCCACGCCGAGCACAGGAGATCAGCGGCAAGAAATCATATCTTTATCCAGCTCTCGTAAGGTGGTAAGGGCCGATTGGCACGACAGTTCCTCTTATGAGTCTCGCAGGTTACGGTGTCATTACTGACTGTTACTCCACTTGGTGATACCCATTGACCCTCTTCTGGTTTTCCGCAACGCACGCGATGAAGTGTGACACCCTCATGCGTCGGTTTTTGGAATAATGAAGCGTCAGGATTATGGAGGTGGCGTCGGTAGTGAAATGTTTCCAGGCCCTCATTTCTTAGATATTCAGATGAGGTCCTCGAGAGGTGTCGCCTCGCTAAACCCAGTGCTGGATACATGGAGAATGAAGACTCGGAGCCGGGTTAAATGTGGAATGAAAGTCGTGAGAAATTGACTCAAGCGATAAATTAAGACTTTCTGAGGGGGTTGCGTGGTACCTGGAGACTCTTCAGAGGCTACTGATCCCAGGCAAAAGGAACATACCAGTTCATCCAGATCAATGGGGAATTGTAAACCCAGCATGAGCTCCTCCAGTGCGCTGAATCTGGATATTGCCTCTCCAAACTCTTAAATGGGCAGAAAGCCTTGTACATATAATTTCTGAAGATGCGGGCTTTTTGCCTCGACGTTGCATAGAGCACGCTCAGAATTTCTTTGTTTTGTAAGTTTTTCGGGACTGGGTTCCCCCGGAGGTGCGATGAGGCGAAGATGCTTAAGTGAGTGATTTCCGAGTATACATTCTATCCCCTCGCCTTCAAGGACCTCCAGGTTTGGAAAGCAAGAGGAAGGGAGCCCCTCGAGAATATTAATGAATCCATACGGCTGCCAGTCGAAAGACCGAATTGTTTCGTGGATATGGAGGAGAAACCGTGTAACGGAGTTCGAAATCGCACCGACGAGAGGCTCCATGCCACTATAAAGAAAAATACGCGTAATTGAAAGACTATGCAAGTTAGGAAAATCAGGAAGTTTCATAGAGGTTGAAATGGCATCGTATAGAAGTAAAAGTGGTGCTCGCAAGGTGCGCAGGGATCGTGAATGCGTGAGGAGGATGGATGAGGTCAGCGCACAGCGCCTAGTGCCAATGCAAGGGGAGTTTAATCCCTGAATGGATTCCAATTTGGACCATTCGTTGATCTCTAGCGCTTGGAGTGCATGATTCTGTCCGCGCTGTACACTGGCTTCTCTGCAAGGAGCAACACAGCAAGTGGAAGGGGTAATGACAAGGAGATTAAGAGATGAATGCGACAAAATTGCTCTATGGAGGTGCCCAAACATGAAAGGGGCATTATATGAGAGGCGGTGGAGAATAATCATCCTAGGCAGGGCACGAGCCAGTTCATCCATCATCTTGCAAAAATTGGGGTCTGTTTCACAGGTATGAGTCATATCGTCCCAAGGCATAGCATTGCAGAAAATAATCTGCAGTTCTTGGATAAATGAAGATAAACGAGGGGACCCGCAGATGAGTCTGGTTTTATCGATAAAAGGCTTGAAATTGGTTGATAGTTTTTGGTTTAAAGATACCGTCAATCCAGACTGGTACCGAAGTATTACGTTTCGGAACAATCGACGTTGTGCAATTTCGCGTAAGTGGCCGCAAGCGAGTGAGATAGACGCAAGAGTCTCTTTGTCGAAGTCTTCATGTGTAATGAGGTGATGGATGATTTCCAACGGAAGCTTTAGCAATCGCCACTTCTCATTGGTGGCCATTGACATGGTTGACAGCAAGACCTCACACGCCATCCACAAAGACCCCATCGGAACGAGATGTGGTTTTCGATAACGGCCTTTGTCATTATTTATTGATATTATGTAGTGCCTACATGCATGGACCAAGAACGACACAAATGCAGCACCGAACGGGTTTACAGGGTCATCCAGCTTTGATAGACAAATCGAGGTCTATTCATATAGCAATGCTTCTTGTGTGGGGGGCAACTGAAGTATCCGTCTTCGATTGTCTTATCCCGCAAAGCAACCCACTCCCTGTTACCGGAGCATTGGCGACAAAGCTCAATGCATTCAAACACCAATTTGTCAGGGTTGGGTTCATCATGAACCTCTTCCAATGCTATTCTGTATATGAAGTAGCGAAGAGAGTTGCTTTGAATCCTGGACACGGTGGAAATAACGGAGCTGACAGCAGTCGGTTCGCTAGAGCCCATGCCCAAGATCTCAACTGAAATAGTATGGAGAAGAGGCATGTCTGGAACGCATAGGTCTAGAAATTTGCTAATCATGCTTAAAGTAATGATGGGGGACGAGCGAGATTCAACCTCGAGGTACCGTTTAGTGCATGGCTACATTTTGGACAAGCAAAACTCACCTGCAACTCTTCGAGGTTAAATTTAGAGCTCACAGGAAATGCAGCTCTGTAGATGAACGTTCTCAAAGAAGCAAACTCGGAAATAGCCGGCGCATAGGCCAAAGTGTGCACTGTGGGTTGCAAAAGTAGCACCTCGAGGTTCGGACTTGTTGATTTGCAATCGTATAAAGCTTGTAGCGATTCCAAATTCACCTCGTTGCCGTCATTACAGATGGTCAGACCCAAGCGCCTCAAAGGGTGATTCGACAAGAGACCTTCGATTTTATCGCCTTCCAAGGTGTCTAAATTGGGGAAGCATGACTGTGGAAGCCTTTCCAAAATCTGTAAAGAAACTTCAAGATACCATTCGAAAAACACAATTGTCTCGTGCACATGGAGCAGGAATTTTCCGACTCTGTCCGCGATGAGATTGTGGAGGCGACTCATATTTGGAGTATACAGAGATGCCATGATTGAAAGGCCACGTAGATGAGGGAATCCCGGGAGCGATGAGACGGCTGAAAGGGCATCGAAGAGGAGCAACACGGGTACTCTGAGAAGATGCAGAGAAGATGAGTGGGTGACCAGAATATTGGAAGTCAAAGCGCATCGCCTAGCACCGATTAAGGGGCTGCTCAAGCCATGTATGTGGTCATCGGGGCACCATTCCAGGATCTCCAATTCCTGCAATGCGTGACCTGAATCATGTTTCTCACTTGCCTCGCGACATGGTTCCTCGCAAGATGTCATTGGGGTAATCAGCAAGGTCTTGAGAGACGGGTGACGAAGGATAGCTTGGTGCATCCCGCCAAAAAGCAACGGTGCCCTGTACAACAAGCGACGAAGAGTGAGCATCCTGGGTAATGTTCTTGCCATTATTTTCATCGCTATGCGAAAATGTTCGTCTGTTCGCTTCGTATGAGGCAATTTCCAAGGTATTGTATTGCAAAAAGTGATTTGTAGCTCTTGGATGTAATTGCACAGATGAGTCGAAGAGCAGATTCCATGAACCTTTGCCTTGTACTGTTCCAAATCTACATAGACATGGTATGGTGTATGGGGGTAAGAGGGGATGGGTAGTGGAAAACGACCTTTTTGAAAAGTTGTTTTTGAGCAAGTTCCCGCAGTTGGCTGGAAACGAGACTAAGAGTTGCAAGTGTAATTTTCTCAAGATAAATTTGCGACACGAGGTGGTAGTATATCTCTAAAGGAAAGGCGGTAGCCACCTCTGCCATGGTTGTGGCGGATTTTGAGTTCTGATTGTGCCAGCCAACCTCGCCACAAATGCTCGGTCCGAAGAGGCTAGGCACGCTTTTAATTAATTAAAAAAGGCATGGAAAAAATTGGATGCTTTTACATTTATATCTTTGTGACGAATGGCATGAAAAGCTCTTAGAGAACTCACTCACTCGCTCGATGACCTTGCAGGCTCGTTGCCATGCGAATAATGGTACGGGTAATAGTGAATAAAACGCAAGTTACACCAGTGTGACGATACCACTGGAGACAAAGATTGACCCATTGATCAGAAAGACCACCGAGGCACCAAGATTCCTTGAAGAGGCAATATGATTTTCGATATTCGTATTCAGTTTATTCAATTTGAATCCCTATATACATGCAGAGTCTAAGAGGTATGCAAATGCAGAGCCAATTCGGGTTTACATGGTCATCCAACTTTGATAGACGGGCCGAGGTCTATTCATATAGCATTCCGCATCGTGTAGGGGGCAAGGGAAATATCCGTCTTCAATTGTCTTATCCCATAAAGCAACCCACTCCCTGTTACCAGAGCATTGGCGGTGAAGCTCAATGCATTCAAACACTACTCTGTCAGGGTTGGATTCTTTACTACCATCTTCCAACGCTATCCTGTATACGAAAGAGCCAAGAGAGTTGCTTTGAATCCTGGAAATCATAGAAATAACAGAGCTGACGGGGGTCGACTCGCTAGAGCTCATACTCCAGAGCTCAACTGAGACAGTATGGAGAAGAGGCATGTCTGGAACGCATAGGTCTAGAAATTTGCTAATTATGCTTAAAGTAATGAGGGGGGTCGAGCGAGATTGGACCTAGAGATCGTGTTCATTGCATGACTACATCTTGGACAAGCAAACTCACCTCCGACTCTTCGAAGTTGAACTCAGAGATCGCAGGAAGTCCGGCTCTGTAGGTGAATATTCTTACAGATGCGAACTCGGAAATAGCCGGTGTATAGTCCAAAGTGTGCATTGCTGATAGCAAAAGCAGTGTCTCAAGATTCGGACTCGTCGACTTGCACTCGTATAGAGCTTGTAGTGATCCCAAATTCATCTCGCTGTTGTCATTTGGGATGGTTAGACACAGGCGCCTCAAGGGGTGATTCGGCAAGAGACATTCGATTTCTTCACCTTCCAATGTATCTAAGTTGGGAAAGCATGATTGTGGAAGCCTTTCCAAAATCTGTAAAGAAATTCCGGGACTCCAGTCAAAGAACACAATCGTCTCGTGTACATGGAGCAGGAACTGTTCGACTCGGTCCGCGGCGAGAGCGTGGATATGGCTCGTGCTTGAAGAACGCGGAGATGACATGATTGAAAGACCACGAAGGTGAGGGAATTCTGGTAACGATAAGACGGCTGAAATGGCGTCGAAGAGGAGCAACATGGGTACTCTGAGAAGGTGCAGAGAAGATGAGTGGGTGATCAGAATGTTTGATGTCAAAGCGCATCGTCTAGCACCGACTACGGGGCTGCCCAAGCCATGTATGGGGTCCTCCGAGGACCATTCCGAGATTTCCAATCCTTGCAATGCGTGACCTGGGTCATGCTTCTGGCTCGCCTCGAGACATGGTTTTTCGCAAGATGTCAATGTGGTAATTAGCAAGGTCTTGATAGACGAGTGATTGAGGATAGCTTGGTGCATTGCGCCAAAAAGCAACGGTGCCCTGTATGAAAGGCGGCGAAGAGCGATCATCTTCGGTAGTGTCCTTGCCACTTCTTTCATTGCTTTACAAAAGTATTTGTCGGTTCGTTTGCTATGAGGCAAGTTCCAAGGCTGTATATTGCAAAATGCGATTTGTAGGTCTTGAATGTGTTTGCACAGGCGAGCTGAGGAGCACATGCCATGGACCTTTGCCTCGTACTGCTTCAGGTCTACATTGGCAAAATATGTTTCAAGGGGAGATGGGTAATGGAAGACGATCTTTTTGAAAAGTTGTTGCTGAGCAAGTTCGCGCAGTTGGCTGGAAACGAGAGAAAGTGTTGAAAGAGTAGCTTTCTCAAGATAGATTTGCGACGCGAGGTGGTAGAATATCTCTAAAGGAAAAACACTGGCTGCCTCTGCCATGGTTGTGGTGGACTGAGTTCTCACGATAGGCATTATTGGGTCACCCACCGTGAAAACCAGATGAATAGTGGTTTGGCACAACAAAAAATTCAACGAAATGACTTTGTGTAACATAGCTGAAACCCGTTTAAATGCCATAACTAATTCCTGACCGGTAAGGTCAGGTCCTCCGACTTGAAATTCTAGCGAACAAAGCGAAGTGTTCAGGAACTGACAAATAAGGTTACTACGTCAATAAATGACAGCAGTTGGCTCTTTCTAGAATTATACCACTCGCGTTATCCTTATCTTGAGTCGAACAGACAAACAAAGATTTCATCCCCCTCATTTGCCTATAGTCCTCATAGTCATCTACCACTTGTAAGATAATACTCTTCTCCATGCACAGTCTAAATCGATTGCACCTTCGTTTAATTGCGCCTCTTGTCTATATTCCTGTGTCCTAAAACTGGGTCGAGCCTAATTGGGTCAAATAAAGGGTGATAAGGCTGTATTCGTGCTTGTAGAGGCAAGAGACCGATTGAAGACATATCCGTCTTAGTGGTCGTCGCCAGCTCTGTCAGTCGATACGATCAGGATGAACTAGCAGTCTAAGGTTTTCACGAGCCAGATTCGGGGTCAACAGAAAACGGTGCTGATAATAGAATTTGATGCGTTTATGCCACGTAGAATATCTAATTTACTTCCTTAACAGGATATGGGCACCAACACCGCTTTCAAGAGGGCAAACCGCCCATATGATATTGCGGGACCACACCTCTTGACTATCAACGCCGGTTTTTGGAGCTCAAACATGCCAAGGTGTACAAACCCTACTCACGTTGCCCTCCTGGAAAGGATTTACTTGGACAGATTCAAGTCGTTCCTACCCATGACGAAAAACCCCAATCGGAGGTTGTTATCTACGTCTAAAAACGCGCCCATAGTTTCCTCCGGAATAAAACTATTGTGCCGAACCCAGGTTTGAGCTGGTATTTGCGATCGGTGACCAATTATGTCCACAGTGTAATGGCCCGTGTCTAATTGTGCCACCCAAGCTCGCCGCAAACGCCCAGTACAAAGAGGCTAGGCACGCTTTTGATTGATAATAAAAGCATGGAAAGAAGTGGATGCTGTTAAATTTATATATTTGTGACGAATGGCATGAAAAGCTTTTGGAGAACTCACTCACTCGGTGACCTTGCGGGCTCGTTACCACGCGAATAGTGATACAGATAATAGTAAATAAAACGTAAGGTACACTAGTGTGACGATACTATTGGAGACAGAGATTGACCCCTTGTTCAGAAAGACCACCAGAGGCACCCAGGAAGATCCCTTGAAAAGGCAATCCAACTTTAATCGAAATATATACATGTAGAGTCCAAGGAGCACAAAAATACAGCACCAACGGGTTTACAGGGTCATCCAACTTTGATAGACAGGCTGAGGCCTATTCATATAGCATTGCTCCTTATGTGTGGGGCAAGGGAAATACACTTCTTCGAGTGTCTTATCCCGCAAAGCAACCCACTCCCTATCACCGGAGCACTGGCGGCGAAGCTCAAACACCATTTGGTAGATTTCATCCTCGCTCTCTTCCAACGCTACCTTGTATATGAAAGAGCGGAGAGAATTGCTTTGAATCCTGGACACGGTGGAAATAACATCGCTGACAATGATGGATTCGATAGAGTCCGTACCCCAGAGCTCAACCGAAACAGTATGGAGAAATGGCATATTTGGGACGAATCGACTTAAAAATTTGCTAATCACGCTCAAAGTAGGATTGGAGATCGAGAAGGGTTCAACCTAGAGATACCGTTTAGTGCATGGCTACATCTTCTCCGCGTAAAACTCACCTGCAACTCTTCGAAGTTGACTCCTGAGCTCGGGGGAAGTGGAACTCTGTAGATGAATGTTTTCAAGGATGCGAACTCGGAAATAGCTGGCGTATACGCCAAAGTGTGCATTGCGGGTTCCAATAGCAGTACCTCAAGGTTCGGACTCGTCGACTTGCAATCGTATAAAGCTTGTAATGATCCAAAATTTAAATCGTTATCGTCATTGGGGATGGCTAAACACAAGCGCCTCAGAGGGTGATTCGACAAGAGACATTCGATTTCTTCGCCTTCCAATGTGTCCAAATTGGGAAAGCATGACTGTGGAAGCCTCTCCAGAATCTTTAAAGAAACTTCGGGACTCCAGTCGAGAAACACAATCGTCTCGTGCACATGGAGCAGGAATTGTTCGATTTTATCCGCGATGACAGGGCGGATTCGATTCATGTTTGGAGAATGCCCTGATGGCATGATTGAAAGACCGCGAAGATGAGGAAATCTTGGGAACGAGGAGACGGCTGAAATGGCGTCGAAGAGGAGTAACACGGGTACTCTGAGAAGGTGGAGAGAAGATGAGTGGGTGACCAGAATGTTTGACGTCAAAGCACATTGCCTAGCACCAATAACGGGACTGCTCAAGCCCTGTATGTGGTGATAGGGGGACCATTCCAAGATTTCCAATTCCTGCAATGCGTGACCTCGGTCATGTTGCTCGCTTGCCTCGCGACATGGTTTCTCGCAAGATGTCAAGGGGGTAATAAGCAAGGTCTTAAGAGACGGATGACAGAGGATAGCTTGGTGCATCGCACCAAAAAGCAACGGTGCCCTGTACGACAGGCGACGAAGAGCGATCATCCTTGGTAATGTTCTTGCCACTTCTTCCATTTCTTTACAAAAGACTTTGTCGGATCCTTTGCTATGAGGTAATGCCCAAGGCTTTAGATTGCAAAACGTGATTTGTAGCTCTTGAATGTATTTACACAGATGAGTCGAGGAGCAGATGCTATGAACCTTTGCTTTGTACGGTCCCAGGTTTACTACTAGAAAGCTACGGGGTGCTGTAGGGTGACTAAGAGCGGATGGGTAGTGGAAAACGACCGTTTTGAAAAGTTGTTGCTGAGCAAGGTCGCGCAGTTGGCTCGAAACGAGAGAAAGAGTTGAAAGAGTAGCTTTCTCAAGATAGATTTGCGACACGAGATGGTAATATATCTCTAAAGGAAAGACGGTAGCTGGCTCCGCCATGGTTGTGGTGGACTTTGAGTGTTGACCGTCGTCCCTGTCATGCTCGCGGCCAAAGGGCGAATTCTCTCAATTCAATAAGACGGGTTTTTAATTGATAAAAAGGGATCAATTTGGTGGCGCAAACCAATAATTACATTATCAGTCAACGAGGGTTAGGGTACAGCAAAATAAGTGGATAAATAAAGCGTGTTTTTGTCTTTCTTGGTTGATGATACGTGACAGCTTGTGAATTGGTTTCTCCGTTGAGATGTGGGGTAGCCAGGGATGAAGTGGGATGAGGGATGCCGCGACAGCATGGGTAAAAGGGAGGGTTATGCTACATTAAGGTTTCGTCACGAATGGCATGAAAAATACATCAAAGACCGACGATCGCTTATTCGTGGAGGCTCTCGGTGACCTTGCTGGCAGCGACGCGAATGGCAGTGCGGATGATGGGGGACACTGCGTACATGGCACCAGTGATACCAACAGACACACAACCAATATCACACTTGGGCTTGGGGGTCGTTGGGCCAAAGTCGACAAAGCTACGGCCTTCACGAAGCGCGATGGCAATGACGTGTTGCATCATGACAAAGTAGGCCTTGAGTGGGCGAGCGAGCTCGTAGTCGAGACCCTGGAGATCAGAAGTGATGGTGTCACCGAGACGGAAGAGGACGCAGGAGGCAACGGTCTTTCCTTCGGCGCGCAAGAAGAGCAAGGAGCGGTCATCGTTCTTTCCCTCCTTCTTGGGTCCACCGCTGAGCGACATGAGCATGCCTTCGTCGGGTGTGGCCAAAACGGCGGTGTCACCACCAGCAACGCGCTTCTCGGCAATCTGGTGCCAGAGACGCATGACTTCTTCGCATTGGGCTTCAGTGAACTCTCCCTCGCTCTCGACGACTTCACCACCTGCACGCTTAAAGTTTGCCTCTTGGTCACGGTACTTGATGGCCTTGAGGTACTCGGCGAGGGTCTTGCCCTTGTAGGGGCGGAGATCAATGACGTGCGAGGGAGGAAGAGGGGTCGATTGCCAGCCGCTGGGTGCAATGGCGCGCTCGCCATCTCCGTGCTGATAAGTGGGGTCGAGGAGGACAGAGCAGCGCTCGTTGGTAGGGCGAGCAGTGTTCCATTCGGCAACGGCGCGGAGGACGGCAGCAGAGCGAGCGACGGGACGGCGTGTGTGCGAAGTGTAAAAGGTAGCAGCGCGGAAGGGCCAGTGGAAGGCGAGGAAACCGAGGCGGACGCAGAGAGGCTTAAAGTAGGATTCGCCACCGAGTGTGCGGCGGAGGATCTTGCCTGCGACACCCTTGACGGTTCCGGTCAAGTCGTAGTTGTCAATCTGGGTCATCATGACGAGTGCCTCGGTCGATTCGAGCTTTTGGGCAAACTCGAGCTCGGCTTGGAGTTGTTCGGGCGAGGTGATGGGCGAGAGTGGGATCGTGGGTCCACCGTTGGCTGCGTTGTCGGCCTTTGCCTTTGCAATCTTCTTTTGTTGCTTCTTGCTCAGCTTGGGCGGTGGGGGTGCAGCGGGCTCGACGATTTCTGGGATCTCGGGCATCAGGGTCTGACGGCGGATGGCCATCTGCTCGAGATCGAGATTGCGCCACGCCCAGTCGTCCTCGTACGAGTAGTTGACGGCCATGGTGTTGAGGATCTGAGTCTTGTCGGGGATACGCGAGGGCTTGTAGACGCGCAAGACGATGCAGTTCATTCCGGGGATGTTGGCGTTGCAGTAGGCGCGCATGAGGGACATGGCGGCTTCTCCGTTGGGAGCGTCAGGGATGTTCTTGCCGTGCTTGTTGATGAGCTTGGCAAAAGCGTCGCGCTGGACCTGGGAGAGCTCGTTCAAGTCAATCTTCTCGACAGCGAGCGAGGACGGTGGGGGCTCCTGGAGGAAGTTGGTGGCCCAAAAGTTGACACCGAACAAGATGAGAGCGCAGCCGCTGAGGATGGGGTCGCACATGAGGGTAGCGTCCGAGACGAGGGCCTTGAGCGAATTGTCAAAGTAGAGATGGAGAGCGAGGCCGAGGGTGACGACGAGCATGAAGACGGTGAAGCAGGCGAGGATGGTGTAAAAGAGGATGAAGCGGGTGAACACCTTGTTGATCCTGTCGCCTTCCTTGATGGTGCAGCAGATTCCAAAGCTGAAGATTGCAGTGGTGAAGAGGAGAGAACCGACATGCTGGTGGAGAGTAAAAGTCGCGGTTCCGGTAGTGGTTGGGCGGAGGATGCATCCGATATAGGGATTCCAGTTGACGGCAATGAGGATGGTCGCGATAGTGCATTGCAAGAGGGACGAGAGGATCATACTGGAACGAGCTGCACGATGGACCGGCCACCATACGAGGCTCGCCATGGTCGCGCAGAGGAAGAGGTCGGCAACGAGTGCCAGGCAGTCGACGAGGATGAGGGAAGCACCTGGAGCGGTCTGGATGTTGAGGTACGAGTTGAATTTACCGCCGCTGTTGATGGCCTGGAGGGTCAACATCACAAGGGTGACAATGACGGGGACAAAGGCCAAGAAACAGGTCATTTGGCGAATCGCGGTACGGCTCTGGCTAGAGAGTACGAGACGTTTAGGAGCAGTGGTTGGGTCTGCACTGATCACGTCGAAAGCGACCGAGACGAGAGCGAGTGCGGCGGCGACCATACCGATGATAGCAGGCGGGAAGACGTGCAACTTCTTGTTCTGAATGAGAGTAAGATTCAGAATCAACGCGAGCATGTTGAGCAAGAAGGCAGCGACGCTGCAAATGACAATCCTCCATGATTCCAGGTAGCGAGCCTTTCGTGGCAAGTCGGCGACAAATGTCTTTGCTTCTGACTTTGATTCTGACATGAAAGGGCGTGCTGACTTTGGTTCCTATGAGGGTTTGGTTAAGTAATTACTAAAAATTGCGCGCGCTATTTTAGGGCGCCCCGTCTCCGAAGGGAGCCCCGTGGACGGGTGCAAGTGGTGAAAACTGCTGACCTCTGTGAATTCTTTTGGCTGACCCATAACAAAAATAAAGGGGGGCGTTTACAAGCTGACACAAAAAAAGGATTTAAAGAAGAAAGAAAAAGGAGGAAACTGAGCCGTAGAAAGTGGCGGTCAGGTCCAAGCGAAAGAAAGCAAAGAGGAATGAAACGGCGCCAGGCTGAGCAAAATCGGATGTGAAAGCTCGACAGGTCTTATATATCTGATGATGGACAGCAGCGCCCCCGGTCTGAGGCGGTGACACGCCCGCCATTGGGGCTCGAACCTGATGGGAATCCTTGGTTCGCGAGTGTGGCCGCGGGTCTAAAAATTGGGAATAATATCGGTTATTTTACATTAAATATTCTGCATGTTTTCATAATTATTTTGATATTTTACAAGGCGAACATTTATAACCACATCAGCTTCTCTTATTACCGTCTGTTCCCAGGTCCCTTCTTATTCCCGTTATCAATATTCACACAGCAATACACAGTCGTCATGAGCAGAGCATCGCCGTCCGTTCTAGCGCGGACCTCAATTTCTCACCCCCGGGCTGTGCTATCCCACATGAGCAATCACATAATAGCTCAAACTCTTGGTTCATACTGAGATAAAATGGTATAAACACTGTACAAAACAACGTTATCAAAGTCCCTGATTTAAAACTCTTGGCCGGCTAATTCCAGTCCTTGATTGCAATCCATGCTCTATCTCCCGAATCTCCAGTTACGACAATACCCTGTCGAGACGCAGCAGCCACGTAATCCTCGAACGTTAAACCCAATCGTGTTCTCGCAGATTGGGGCAATTCTTGTTCCACAACCGAGTAACGGACACGTTGAGCGCGGTTATCGGGCGTGCTCACATGTGCACGCGCCTTTTCCAGTGCATCGAGGAGCGGCCAGAAGAAGGATTCGGGGTAGATGATTGGAGCTGGGGCGGGTCCTTGGTTGGACGAGGGGGATGACAAGGGCACATCGGAAGCGGATGACTGGCGTGGTCTTTCCAACCAAGCTACTAATCGTTTGTATAGCTCTGGTGCATCTGGTCGTTTGTCTGGGTCTAGATTCCAACATTCGACGAACAGCGCCCAAAGAAATTCAGACGTAGGGGAAAGATCGTCAGGACGCTGGCAAGGAGGTACGCCCAGCTTTATGTCAGTATAGATCACTCCACGCAAATTGTTTTTCCGGTGTGGATATGGTCTTTGCGAAAAGAGGAACTAATATAGTTTGAATAAAGTCAATACTACAAGCTGAAACGCCCGGGTACATACCTCTAGACCAATGCATCCCATAGCATGCACATCAGAAGCGGTTGTTGGACATGCTTCGTCACCGCCAACCACCAGCTCACGAGCAAGGTATCGTTCGGTGCCTGTATGTGCCGAAGTGGTGGTCATGCCAGTACTTCCCTCCTCAAGGAAGATCCGGGAAAGACCGAAATCACATATCTGCGCGTTTCCCGACTCGTCGATTAATATGTTCCGCTGAAGCAACGTCAACGGATTCCAGGGGTCGACAAGGACTTACGGGTTTCAAGTCTCCATGAATTAATCCTGGGTTGAACGAATGAAGGTAACTGACGCCTGAAACGACGTCTTTCCACTATAGATATCATCGGCTTCAGAGGCTTGAGAGACACCATGATGATGCGACTTACGAGAATAATACGCTTTTCAACTTCCATTGAGTTTCCATAACCCGCAAGATACGCCTCAGCATCGCCTTGCTGTAACCACTGAAAAGCTGTCTCAGGATGCCACTCTTCAGAAAAAACGAACGAGACTTTCCGGCGATACAAGTGCTCCTGGTTGGAAAAACTCTTCGTTATCCACAAAGCCGTAGAGTGGAAGAATATTTGGGTGGCTTAATACACCCCAAGTTCGTCGCTCGCGCTGTAATTTCTGAAATCTGGATAAATACACGTCCCCTCTCGGACAAAGCCTCACTCTTAGCATTGATTCAGGCTCTTTATTCCTTATTCTGTTGAGAATTTTGACCGCAACAGGAACCTTAATCCATGAGCCCTGTAGTCACGACATGATGGGTGCATGGACATACCATCTGTCCATTTCGTTGATACTTTCCACGATAAACACATGAATATGGACCCGAATAAACGGGTTTATACTCATCAATCACTATTTGGTCACGTAGATCTGGTACCTCAGGGAGATGACTGAAAGGATCTATCACTACTGATTTCATAATATATCCAGTTACACCCAATGAATGATTATAAGAAGGGGGATTGCGGCTTGTTGGAGATGGGGGAGGCAAGAGACTGGCGCTTTGAGGTGGCAGGTTATTACCGCTGGTCCGTTGCATACCAGTTCTAGATCTGCACCTGGGCTCCTCAAGTGGGCTGCGCTACCCCATACATCATAAGAACAAAATCTCTTTGGTCATACTGAAATAAAAATAGCACGAAGAGCGAAAAAACACTGTACAAAACAAAAAGTACCGGATGCTTATTAGAGTACCTGATCCCTATCGAGAGATCCAAACACTATTATAACTCTTGCCAGGATACTTCCAATCCTTCATCGCAATCCACGCTTTATCTCCCGA
>KN824423.1:15305-27379 GCA_000827415.1 Serendipita vermifera MAFF 305830
AGAGTACCTGATCCCTATCGAGAGATCCAAACACTATTATAACTCTTGCCAGGATACTTCCAATCCTTCATCGCAATCCACGCTTTATCTCCCGAATCCCCAGTAACGACAATACTTTGTCTAGACGCAGCAGCCACATATTCTTTAAACGTCAACCCCAATCTTTGCCTGGCAGACTGGGGCAACTCCTGTCCCACAACCGAGTGGCGAACACTCTGAGCACGGTTATGCGGCGTGCTCACTTGTGCACGCGCCTTTTCGAGTGCATCGAGGAGCGGCCAGAAGAAGGATTCGGGGTAGACGATCGGAGCAGGTGCTTGATCGGACGAGGGGGATGGCGAGAGCACGTCGGAAGCGGATGATTGACCAGAAGCGGAAGGAGCTCCTTGGGCGCCGGTCAACATTGCTCCTGGAGGAGGCACGACGGTATCACGTCGTTGAGGTGACATGGCATTCTGGTGAACGGGTGCCTAAGGAAATTATCAGTCAAGTCCCCTTTCTTCCATTCAAACAAAACATACCGCGACTCCCGCATAACTCCGCTTGTTCCCCGCTGCGCGCTGCGCGGAGAATTCGATGGGCCCACGATTATCGGGCCCTTTTACACTGAGATCAACATAATCCGCTGAGGAAGAACCATGGCTCTCCGTACTGGTTGCCGTATCCGTACGCGCGTGCCGGTCATTGCCCCCAGAATAATGAGGGAATCGAGAGTAATTGTTATCCGAATGGGGCATCGGCATCGGCATTCCTCCTGCCGAAACATGGTACCGACTCAAGGACGATTCGGACGGGGACGATACAGCATCAAACACACCCGAAACACCATCACGTTCGGCCTTGAGACTGTTGGGGCCTGCGAATGGAGAGAATGTGGCGATCCCACGCCCCCCGTTAATTCCGTTGCTAGCTCCATGGCCCGCTCCAGGAGCACCAGCGCCGGCGCTAAAGTATGGGCCCACAGGTGAAATGGGGCTCGTAGCCAGACCCGTTGAGACACTACTAGGGATGGCAACTGAGGACGTAGAGGGCGTCATACCATTAGCGGAGAAGGAAAATGAGAGGCCGCTCGTACTGCTTGCTGAGGGGATACGCGGGAGGCCACCGACAACGGGACGCGCGATGATGGGGTCGGATGCCGTATTGAGCGAGATAAACGTTGAAGGAGAAGGCTGCTGGTGGTGCTGCTGGTTATGCTGGTTGTGATAGCCTGCCGTGCTGGGCGTTTGTGGGGAGACCATGGAAGAGGTGACTGGGCCTCCATTGGCAAACCCGCGGAATGAGCTGGCTCCGTTCGTGGCGTTTTCACGCCATGACCAGCCCTGGGTTTGTTGAGGAGATTGATGGTAGTCCGCACCCGCATTGGGGTCACCTCTGCGCCAAGCCGAGAAGGTCGATGAGAGTGCTCCCTTGGAAGAAGTGGAAGCTCCGATGACACCGTTTACGTTATCACGGTATGGGCTTGGGGAGGGCGGGCTGGCCTTGGCCCCAAGTGCAGGCGCGTGCTCATTTTCATTGTCGGTGATAGGGCCCTTTCGACGTTGTTGGGTTTCGCCCCCAATGACTCCAAAAGCTTCATTGTGGGTCTTCCCATGCACGAAGCTTTCTTCCTTGTCTCCATCTTCAGGGTGCGAATGGTCCCTTGCCGACAAGCAGATCCTCGTCAATTGACGGCCAATGGGGATGGGCGTAGGGTTTGAAGCCTGCATTTTGGGGCGTTGGATGACGCCTTTGATATTTCCGTATGGATTGCCGGACTCTTTGAGAGGAGAGCTGGTTGCTGCTGGCGTCGTACGTGGCTTGGGCGGCGCATACAGGAATACGTGTTCCTCGTCCAAGTCTATCACCTGATCCATAAGCGATGAAGCTTGACGGGACGAGGCTGGATGGGGACTGAGGTGGAAATGCCTTTCCAGGGAAGCAAGCCACCCTGGAGACGTAAAGCGATGTAGAATAAGGTAATCCATACGATCGTACAGTTGGTTTGGAAGGGTAACAGGGGATTCGGCCAGAAGGATAATGTTGAGGCCGAGCGGTTTGGCTGTCACGGCGTCTGACGGTCCGAGGCCATTGACGTTGGCCGAACCGCGCGCTTTGGGTGGTGATTGGGCTGGAGAACCGTATGTAGTACGAGACAACGTCCTCAAGAACGGACTCTTTTCATTTTCGAAAAGATAGTGATGGGTATTGTCGCATACTAAACGGGGAGGAAGGTGTATTAGCTGGAATGTCTGACTTTCACGCGTTGTCGGGCATACCAATGGTATTCATCACCCCTTTCTCTACCGAGTGGATGGCGTTCTGCCATTGAGAAAGGACGACATCTGCAAGAACGTTTTGCATGCGTTGTTCCTGTGGGGCGCAGCCGGTCCAGTCGACACAAAGAAGTAAAGATTTGGGGCGAGCCGATATTTTATGGGAGTCGAATCGATTTGATGACTCGGGCTTGATGGAAATTTGGCTGATCTGCCGCATCCATTCGGGGACCTCACTAGTACGTGAATTATTGGAAGTAGAGCCACTCTCCTTCCAGGATAAATATGGCGTCAAACGATGCACAAGGTTATTTGTGCTCCATTTTTCGTACATTTCTGAAAAACGTCATGATTAGTAAGGAGCCCGATGCCTTATGCCGTTCTTACTAGCTGCCGTGAGACTGTCCGCCGCACCGATGGCCCGGATGTAATCATCAATTGTTGCATTTTCAGAGTCGTAGAATTGACCCTCAAACAAATAACGAAGATGAATGGCGTTGATTTCTTCAGGCGGGACTACCAGCGGGAATACTTGAACGTTTTTTGAAGAGGCGTGCAAAGCACGAAGACTGGCAAGGTTGGACGGCCTAGAAGACGTAGAATGTTGAGGGCATGTATAATGAAAAAATGAAGTGAACTCACCAGGCCAAAATGATGGCGTCTGGACCTTCTTGAACGATGTCACCGCTCTCCCCATCATTGAGGAGAGCGTTGAACGTGTTCATGATACCGACAGAGCCGTTCTCCGCGGTAAAGCTGAATATAGTCAAATTGACACGTCAGTCGAGGTGGATCCCCGGCCGAGCCTGAAGGTGGGGGAAGCGGGGATCACGTACCAAAGGATATCATTGCGAGCGTGCTGGCCGGCCTTATCGCGAGAGACAGCGAGTAGACTGTTCAAAATATGATATTTGGTGTCGTTCTAGACGATTGTAAGATATTTTATAGTCTTCATAACGATGAAACGGAAACCGGGGGGAATCAAAACACCGACCTCGCGCCCACACACCAATCCCAAGTTGCGACGGGAGGTATCGAAATAGATTGGATTTCTTGATGGAGTGAGGAATTTTTGGGTAAAAATGGTTGAACCATTGTTGTTATAGCCGCTGTTAACGCCGTACACGACGGCGTCGTTCGAGGACTCGGCGAGGGCGCTTGGCGCTCCTCGGGAAATTTGTGACATATTGGTATATCCAAAGGGTCTGGGAGACGTATTTTCCGGATCTTCTGCCGGATAGCGATAAAAAGCCGCTTCGAAAGAGGCGCCATTACTGGACGACATGATGGCTGTTGCTGGGAGAAGGGGGAAACAAGATCTAAGATTAGGATGTTTCTGTTCTGCGTCTGGTTTAAAAAGGGAGACTGGAAAGGTGCATATGGGCGGACAGTCTTGTAACAAGGCGCCTGTTCGCTCTGAAGATTGCGATTGGGTCTAAGGATCAACTTTCTAAGAATCTTTATGGATGCAGAATAACGGTTCTCTTGTTTGTATAGGCTGGCCCAAAAGCCCACTGAATTGACTGTCGATCGGTCTCGCAAATATCTTGCGTGAGCCTGGCTTAGCTGTCTGGCTATTCTCTTCGACGGAATTTGAAAATCACCAAAAAAAACTATATTTATAAATTATTTATTTTTAATCTTGCTGGCAGGCTGCTCCAGGAACTCGGATCCTGCCATTCTCCGTCTCTTTCAACGCCCCTCCCCCCGCGGGCTTCTGTGCATGTGTATCCCCCAATTGACTGCCAACCGCCATTTCCCTAAATTTAAAGCCAGTACCTTGGCGAGCTTCTTTCCATTTTCAGCGTAATTGCCGAACAATTTTTACGAGAATATCTTACTAAGCTCCCAGCTATAAGCTTTTGAGTTGGCGCCCAAGCTTAGCGCCCTCTTAATCGGGCACACATTCCTTCGACCGACCGCCAGCGTAGGCTATCCGCAGCAACTACCTGACTCTCTTCCAATTTTAACAAGAAAAAAAAGACATCGGCGGTGGGGCGTGAAACCTGATTCCAATTTAGTAAAGCGGCACGCGGAGATTGACTCGCTTGATGCCAATTCATCAATTTCTGAGGCCGCGAAGAATTGAAAGTGAGTATGGGCGTGAGTTGGGCATTCATGGTTCAGGGTTTCCCGGGGAGTAAATGCCACCCATAAATAGTTAGATTTTGATCGCCGTCTTTCTCTGATTCGTTCAGATCCTCCATTTCATAATCATCAAATGCGTCTTACCATAGTTTCGGTATCATAATGTATGCCGTAATCAAAGCGCCTAGAGAAGGACTGCTGTAATCAGAGACCAGGCGAGTTCCGACCTAGGCTGGTATCCAAAGTTTACAAGCCTGCAGTGCAAATCTCGGAACCGACACCACTATTGACTGCGCCAATGGTGCGCCACACGTCGGGCGTCCTGCCACCTCATCATACGACCTTAGAATGTCAACAAACTCGTTGAAACGAAACACGCATTATTTTCGTCTCTTCATTTGTTGCGATGAGGCAGGGGGGAACGACAGTTCTCGTCACGTTTCAGAAGCCCCACTTTTGACCCCATTCTTACCACAACCATAGTCGGATACCACCGCAAGAGCTCTGACTACGCATGGATCTGAAGCAAAGCATCGTCAGAAGGTCATTATAATAGTCAAACAACTCATCTTACACCACTGCAAACTCTCATTGAAGCAGGAACACGTAATTCAAAGATTCAACGTAGAATATCCTGGAACAAAGCTCGATCAGAGCATATGGTTACTATGCTGGTTGATTCTCTCCCCCAATGCGTGTTCAACGTCAAGTTAAGCTTCCCAAGGATTCTGCACAGGACCAGCCTTACCAGCAGTTATGCATGCCTAACACTTCAAATAATTGTATAAAGAGACTGCAGCGCCTCAAAATGCCGAGAAAAGGGTCCAGCCGCGCGTTCTAAGATGACCAATCGGCCTCAACCTTGCCACACTCTTATGCGCAAAATCCCGAGTTTATAGAACCATACTGACGAAGACAAAAGGTGGGATGGTAACGACTACACGTCCTTCCGCTTTCGTTTTACTTGGTCATCATCAAGTCGTCCCTATTCACAGGTGATTTGTATCGTGATTGACATCGTAGATGTGACAGGAAAGCTAATTGAGAAATAAATCCCACTTATTCCGCTGTGGACCTGCCATGCTGTCAGCACAGGGTCCACCGCCGAAAACCTTGTCTGCCTCAGTGGCTGACTAGCAGACCAGCATACTTGCAATAGAGACTAAGTCTACGTTCACGGGGATGCAAATAATGCGTTATTGTACGGGTATATGCCAGAATAGATGAAACCATAGTTTATCGTGTATGAAACCCAGGTAGAGGGCATAGTAACATTATCAATCTGTCTCCATCTTCAGGTACCTCTCCGACCTTTCAATACAGGCAAGCCGTGACCTCCAATTCGTCTCCAATGGGTTCCTCGTCGGACCATCCATACCTGTGCTCATCCATGACTCACAGAATAGGCACGCAAGAAGCGTGCAGTGCCTCAACATGTCGGGCAGATAGTCCAGTCGCACATTTTTGAAATCCCCAATCGGCGTCAACCGAGGCATCCCCGGGCCAGTCTGCAATGTGACCCTTAGAAACCCGTCGATACTGGCCCTATACGCCGAGGTCAACGCTGAGCTCTGGGGCTCCACGACGATGTTAATGAGGTTAAATTGGGACCGGAAAGTCGAGAATTCGTACGGCCGTCCACCATCGTTCCAGATTATCTTCACCGAGTCGTTGCCTATCGCTCCCTTTTTGGCGATATTGTCCTTGGTATTGGGCATCATAGTTGCGACGTGAAAGTTGATAGATGATACATCATCCACCCAGGCTATCGTATATCTGCCGTGGCTCCCAGCGTGCAATCCTCTAGCATAAAAGTTATCCGGTGCGTTGAGATCGACAAGTTGCCCAATCCGCGAAACGAAATGAGAATATGTCAGCGACCCATGTGTATTTGCAAGGATCTCCTCCTCTTTAGTCTGTCCAGGGCCCACGTAAAGTATTCCAACTAGATGAGGATTGATTACGGGGTATTGCCCGAGGACTGACAGTGTCCGCTTAAGCTTTTCAAAATCTGGATAAGTTGGTAGACTGGAATTCTGTGGAATTATGGAATCGTTGAAGATTGACGGGATCAACATCGGGTGCATAGCTGCTGAAGCTGTGTCAGAGGGGTTGCTTTGGTCGAGTGCGAATACATTTCCATGTGTTTCAGACTGTCAATATATGCGTCAGCTTTGAGATGCCGTCAAAGGCTATCCTACTCTTACCTGAGCTCCCTCGAGTACCGTGCTCTCACTACTGGTACAGTCATGGTGTTCGCCAGTTTCGGGATAGTTTTCGACCGAGTCACAATATCGAAGCCCTTCAACATGGCAATAAAGATCCACCCTGCTGGATGGTCGGTAGAAGACTAGCCGGGCCCAGCCAACGGGCTCCTTTATGACATGGGCCAGTATTATCGTGTTTCCCATCTTCCAGGCCTTGAAAGCTGTTGAATTCTCCATCTCCAATTTCTTTCTTTCCTCCCAGCCCGTCGCTCTATTCTCGATTTCTCTCCTGTAACCGGGAATAGCGATAGAAGAGTACATAAAGTCAGACCAGGGGAAGGAATCAACGGTCGAGTGCGTATATTGCTCTAACCAATCCAGACATATTTTGGACGATGCATTCATTTCCTGTCCATTGTTCGCTTCTCGTAGCCCATTTGAAATGAAAGGGGCAAACCGGGCACGGTCCGCAAGCTTCATGGATCCAATCCACACATAGAAAATGGTGAAAGATGTTCTATAAACGTGCTGTGCCAAAGAATACGACTCCTTTCCCTCGAGTGTCGTGATTGTATCGGCGTCTGCCCGACTGCGCTGTTGAATATACATGAGGGGAATCCCAAAAACCCGCTGATAATCATCGTCTCGAAAGACTCCGACGTGTATCCGAGGAGTGTATCCGGCGATAAGTAAATATTCTACGATCTGGAGTGATGACAAAGGATTTGTGGCAAGAGTGGAAAGTTTTTCGATAATCAATGAGCTGAACTTGGAAACCTCCTCTGGAACGCGATAAATGGCGATAGATAAGGCCTCGAGGCACGGACGTCGCGTCATTTCACCTCCAGAGAGACCATTTACCAGACTCTCCACGATCATATAGTTGAGCATGATGTCACCATTTACCTCGCCTTCAATTGGCTCCAACCAGTTGTGGTATGAAAGAAGGACCGTCAAGCAATGATAGAGAATCGCTTGAACAGCACTACGTGGAAGATCATGTGGTCTTATACCTCGCAACCTTTCATACAGGGCATCGTTTTTGATCCAATTACACACGCCGATCACTAAACGACGTAACGAACGATTGGTGTCCCGACCGTAGAATAGGCGCCTATTGGAAAGCTGAGCTGGGAGATGGCATAGGATATATGAGACTATCCCCCAATTTCGAGAATTTGCGAGAATTCCAATTATAGCCGACAGATATTGATGAACCGAAAGCTTGAGATATGTACCTTCTAATTCGGCCCCAGCACACGTCGTTATCGCTGGACTCGGCCGTGTCATCTCGTCAGTTGCGTCTACCAGGATTTGGTCCGGTATTTGCCAAATGTATCGTTTCCGGGTACTTTCCGAATCATCCTCTGTGCCTTCGTGCTCGGGAGTCGTCGCAGTCGAGGTGGGTTGGGTATCCTCCCCACTGTACGAGGATGGCGTGTGTGCACTAGACGCTCCTTCCAGACTATTTGAGAAAGCCGCTTTCCTACGTTTCCGAGCTTTGAGATTGAAATCCACATCGTTATGCTCCCAGAATAGGGCAGTGGATGATTCAGCTCGCCGTGCCAATTGCGCCAAGGAGATGACTCCAGGAATATCTCCAATACAGATGAATACACGGTGATCACAATCGGCCCTAAGTCTGAGCATCCATTGCAAAACTGCCAGCCGTGCCTTCATGCAAGAGATACGGGGGATGCTCAAACGCCTAACCTTGCTGCCCATGAGATCTAACAGTGTTTGGAATATAACTAAAGCAAACTTTGATACCATAGATGCCTGGTCAGAGCCGGAATTTGTCACAGAGACGCATGGCGCTTTGGCGTTGGTGAATATCATCTCACTGAAGGCATTGATGAGAAAATTGACGGCTATAATATGGTGAGAGCAGCTGCTCAAGCCTAGATGCGGGTCGCGAGTTCCACTGGATGAGGCATTTTCAGACATGCGAGTCCTGGTGCTTGGTCGGCAGGTGCATTCACTGGATGCCAAACGAATCCAGCCGTCGCAAATCCGACGGAGATGGGCTTCGAGCTTGTCTTCCGGGCACTCTCCGCCTATGGTGACCAGTAATTCTTGATGAAGAATTCGAGAGACTGCTTGAAGAAGTTGTTCGTCTCGGGTTTGGGGCAGTGTCTCTTCTAGAAGGATCACCAGAGCTTCGCTTATTTCGTTATGAAACACGGCAATATCTACTAGAGTGAAATGTTCTGCTTCGATTAGGGCCAGGATCGCCCTCCTAGAAGCCGGATAGCCTTCACTATTTTCGCGATATATCTCCATAAAGCGTTTGAAATAATCTCCCCAATCCCCATGGACCGGGGAAGCACGTTCTTTAGATGCTTCAATAGCTATAAGGAGGTCGTAATCGTGCAGATGCTTTGACATTAGCAAAAATGCATATGCCCACGATGCCTGGAGGGGACGTGTATTGAGCATAGTGGCTAATAGATCCTGAATTCCAATAATGAGAGGTGACAAAGGTGTGGTTTGAGAAGTGGAAGAAAGGTTTAGAAGACGAGGAGATCCGTTTATGGTACTGATTCGAAATTTCAGCGGGCATCCAGCGCTTGAATGAGTAATTACTTACCAAATCCTCTTAACCAGGCTGGAGGTCCTGGTTATATGTATATTTAGGAAACGCAGGACCGATGGGGACATATGAACATCAAAGGACTGAACAAATTGAAGAAGAAGTTTAAGAACCCGGGTGAAGAGAGGCTCCAATTCAGGCTTTCCAACCCAATGATCTGGAGCATCTTGAATGATCGATATCTCTTCATCGAAAGGCGCGCTTTCATCTTTAAGCTTGCACTCTATGCCGTCAAGAGAAGCACTTTTGAAGTTGACTACTAGGCCAGACCATACGTGTTCACAAATGGCATTAATAGCACCAATTTGTGTACATAATGAGTACTCGCTGGTACATTGCAACTTGCTTTCCAAAGCGCCAAGAACGACAAATCGGGAAGAATGCTGCTTCAAAAGGGTTTCGACAAGTTCAACAGCGTGTTGGTATACACTGTCTCCTCCATCTTTGTTGTCCTGGTTGAACTGTCCAAAGGTGTTTGGAATGGTCTCTCCACCCTTCCCCATCACCAAGCACAACGTGTCAACAACAAATTCCAACGTGTGGTCGAAGATTCTGTAATCCTCTAAACGAGGCATGATAATCTGCCGCAACGCGATGATTGTCCTTTGTGCTATTTCTGATTGTGTAACGACGTCGGGTCCCACATATGCTATGCTCTGAGAGAGAGCCTCGCAGTATGCCTCTACAACATTGTGGATCATGTCATCATTAAACCACTCGATATTATGGCTGAGTAAGCATTCAACGAGCTTGTAGCATTCACCAAGGTGAACCGGATTATCTGTGGTACGCACCCAGTCAATAACTGGATCAAGCCATCCGTATATCTCTGTGGATTCCCCATACTGGTCAACTAGGTTGAATAACCCTCGCGTCTGTGCATGTCGAAGCTGGCTGTTTTTCTCTATCCCATTATATGATATCGAGTCCCAGACGTAATACCTCTGGATCAGCGAAAGAGGGGAATGGTGTTTACAGATGAGCTCAAGCATCGTATAGCCGGTTTCACGGGTCACTTCGGATGGGGATGTGATCAAGGTACGTCCATTATTGAGAACTCTGTCCGTTAACGGTAAAGGACTGATGGAAATAAGGCTCTCCAACTGGACGAGCTCCTCTGCCGTTGCGGGTTTCCCAGTTAACCATGTCTGTATAAGGTTATCGATGAGGAGTTGATAGCCGTTCGGATCGCTAAATGATGGGGTATGGTGAATAAATTCTACGTGCTTCGTTTGCAGGGAGAATAGGTGAGCATGAGTAGACCCTCGGCGTATTGCCGTTGGCGGAGAAATAAGGCAATCAAGTGGGTTCACCGAGCGCCTGCTAATCTCCAGATTTAATGGCGTGGCCGGCTTTGTTTCCCGAGGCGTCTTGAACAATCGACGCCTGCGCTCTTCGTAGTCCTTCGGAATAAAGGCGTTGTCGATAGGGGAAGTCATGAGTGAGGAGAGGGAAACTGTCGTGTGCATGTGTGTAAGTGATTATGTGTTTAAATATACTGCTATGAGTAGGTGAGGCCGGGAACGATCAGAGGGCGTCAACAAGGGGCCAACCATAGAAGATGACATGAGCATGTCTAGCCTGTTTCCCGAGAAATGAATTCTAATGTGTGTTATTTACGTTTACAGTACCCTTTAAGCACGAAAATTCCAGCCAAAGCGGAGAGGCTGGCAATCGCCGACGGCCTCTCAGCTTGATCATACGATCATCGTCGCAATCGCCTAGTCCGTTACATTGAGATAAAAAAAAATGGCGATATTACTGGTTGAAAGCACGCGTAAAGATAACGATAAATGACTGCACGCTCCTGGAACCTTCCATTGAATTGGCTGGCAGATTTTTGACTTTTCGTCTTTGTGACATGTGAACTCCGAATCTCGATCGCTAAAGTAGCCCAGATGGGTCATAATACCATTGCAACTTCCTTTGCTACCATGGCCCAATCCGCTTTTGAGTTCCCAGACGAATATCGGTAAATCGTCGAAAAAATGAGTTTTGTGACTTCTAATGAGACATCTGCTTAGTTATCAGCCTCCGTCGCGGCTGACCGAGTAATTTTGCTAGGCCGATAAAGGCTGGAGCAATATGCAAAAGAAAGCGTAGCATCTTAGCTGGTTATACGGCACGTATGGTGGCAGCAGTCAGGTGGGGTGATCGGTTTGTCTGTCATTCTCCGATAAGGAGGGGAGCAGACAACGCAAAACGTGGACAATATGTTGTTCCGTAACCGACCTTCCGGTGGATATACTATTGATCTTGGCACTGATAAGTGCTCTATTGGAGAAATTGTACGCCAGTGGCAGTAGACGCTGGACTGCGTCAGGCTCAAGAGTATTCGAGGGTGATGGCAGATGCTGGTTATTTCACCTGAGACAAATAATTTCTCGCCACGTGGACAGAGAATCGTAGCTTAGGATCTGGTACGTATAGCATGAGCATCCATTCAAATCTCAAGAGCACGCCTCAGTAGGAGTTTGACATATTCATGGGCACTCCTGACTTATCGAAAGTCCCGTCGTAGTTTTCACCTTTTATCCCGCCCCAGCCTTGGCGTAATCGTTTGGGTTATTTAAAAATTCTATTGGAATATGGATTACCACCAAAGCACTGTCAGTAACGGCCAAGATGGAGGGTAGCTCAGCGTGTCCTTACTTGAGAAACAAGTGTATCTCGTAGAACATGATGATACAACGCTCCACCAGGCGGGTGCTTTTAGGAATGGTTTCTTGACATGCAAACGAGTAGATAAGCTTGGACCTACGGCGCTGACGTGTATCAAAAGGTGCCAATTTCCTACATGGGTATATATTCATAAGGCTTAAGAGCATGTCGCAGTAAGGACTTGGCAGTGGGCTTGACACATTTGGAGTTGCGCATGATCCACCGAAAGTCCCGTCGCAGCCTCACTAGCTCTACCGCCAAAGCCCTAGG
>KN824424.1:0-35349 GCA_000827415.1 Serendipita vermifera MAFF 305830
ATAAATCATTTATAAAACAGTTTCAAGTGGACATATAGTTGATAGTCCCCCAACGAGTTATTTATGCCAAGCATACGAAAGGTTTACCCTTTTCCCGTCGGTCTCGATCCGTTACCCGGCAACGCGAACCGAAGACAGCAGGCGCATGCCTTTCTCCTACCTCTTACTGTCCCTGCACTTTATTAGGGGGCGTCAGACGGCCTCGACTGGACACCCGTACAACCCGCAATTAAAGAATCCAGACTATTCGGAGTGATACTGCGCGAGCTAAAAGCGGAGTCAGCGGACCTGATTCCCTAACTTGGTACCTGCCCTTCATAACGCACACAACAACTCTAGGCGCCACATTTATGTCAATATATCCCGCGCGCTTTTTTTAGAAACCGCTCGTATGAATAAGGTCTGCAAGCGCTTAGGTCGTTACGATTGGATCGAGATGGGCTCAGGTTGTAATCGAGTTTTCCAAAGCTTGGTTTCTCCAATGCAAAACTAAAAAGGCAACTCTCGCTCCCTCAACGTCCTCTCCACGGCTTATGCACCGTCTCAATAGGAACCCTTCATTACGCACACGGAGTAGCGTGTGTTTGGACCTTTCGCATTCCAAGGTTCTCAGTGTGAATTAGATATTTGATATCTTCCTTTGAAATCGATGGCCTCCCCCCTTGACCAACGCATGCACCCCCAGTTTCCACTCGGGAATAGATATAATCGCATATTCCATACAAATGAGGGCTTCATTATTGTATACACTTGTCGAAATGACGAAATTGAGGCTTGGAACATTCCAGAAACCAGGAGCCTGCCGTACCAACGCCCATCCCAAACCTGTGCCCCTTCCCGCAATCATTTCACTCAGAAAACTGCGATTATGGTCAGATATTCTCACAGCACTCGTTTCATCGCTGATCGAACAATACAGGGAACTCTCAACGATTCAGATTCAAACAATCTCCGCTACATCATAGAACATGTCTTTTTACCCCCCAAAGTTCCCGACGAAAAGGACGAGGACAGCGTCACAAAAGACTCTTCCTTGATATCAGAAGTCTCAAGGATTGTCATCAAGTTCCAAAACGTTCTCACCCAAAGCTCGGACGCTGCTGATTCCATTGGACCGTGGAAAATCATCTCTAGAATGATAGAATCAATGAAGAAGATTCATTCCACCTACCCTCTTAAGAGCAAGATTATCAAGAACGGGTTCACTTCAATGAAATTGGGAGGTGCGTAACTTCAATCCCTTTGCGACGACAGAACGCTGATGTACGACACCCTCGTCTTCTCAAGATGTACTTCCGATTTACGTTGCCTCTCAGAATGCAGGTATTATTTTCCGCAAACCTTCCGCCAAAGAGATCACTTTCGAGTGTTTCGAGCTTTCCCTTCCCAACGAAGTTGTGATGGGAACTATTGGCAAAGTCGTCACACAATACCCCGCGAATCATCGTCTTGTCATTCCAGCCGATGAGCAACTGTACGATCCACTCGCGAACGCCATATCTTTTCTTAGTGGCAAGGATATCAAGGAGACCGCCCCTACTATCCAAAAGGGTGGAGAAACCTACCCAAACCCTCGCGACACAGTCAGTCCTCGCTATATCACCGAGTGTCTCGCCGGAGTTCTGCGGGCATACAAGCCAGACTCTATATTCCGCTCAGACGCCAACGAGACGGCCTTTATTCGCAAGCGCATAGACGATCACGTCGTTATGGGTCCCGATAAGGCCCTGCCCTGGAGACGTAGTCCAATGTGGTTGCTCATTCGAGTTAGCATGCAGACCACGCTTCAAGACCACAATGTCCTCGGGAATAGCGGCTATAAAGTCTTTCAGGCCTATTTCATGGCTAGTTTGCTGGAACAATGCATCGGCCAGCCTCATCCTGATATTGTCCCTGACGATGTTATCGATTTTATGAACCGAAAGTTGGGCCGTAGGATGTGGAAGATGAAGCAGACAGTCGACTCACAATCGTCCCCCGCTCTCGTCGTTGCTGGTGGGATCACTGCCAAGATATCAGAGGCTCTCAATTCACGTTGGGAGCAGGAACGCCGCCAGAGCACCGCTAGCAAAGAGTGGACCAGCCCTACCCCAGAATCTATCGAAGAAGGCTTGAACCTATCCTTGAAAACGAATCAAGAGTACATACGTACAGTGTTTGAGCGAACCGACTGGCTTAAGGGTCAGAATAATGACTATAATGAGGATACAACCATTCGTACTCTTGTTTCCCAATGCACCGAGCGACTGGATCTCGATGACCCAGATTTACCTACCAGCATTAATACTGCGGAGCTGGAAATCGGGCTCATGGATTTTGAATCTTGGGTTCAAAAACAATTGCCCGATTGGTCCGAGTCATCTGAAAGATCCTCAGAAGATTGCAAGCCTCTCTCCGATGCCATCAGTGAATACACGGAACACGGGATGAGCCATTACGCAAAGTCCCCTGAGCGTATGTCGCTATTCTGGCTCACCGTGATGGAGCTATGGGTGGCCCTTGACAGTTTGGTAATAACCAAATGGGACCCACTTCTGAAAGACTATTCGCCCGAATTTCCGGAAGACTTCTTAGACTGTCTTCTCCTTCCCCTCGCGTCGCAAATGAAAAGATTGCATCGCGTCCAATCCTATATCCGCAGCCGACATGCAGCGAGCCGATACAGACATTCAGCCTTCGATGCTATCGACTCCCCCCACTCCTTTCAAAACGTTTACTTCGCGCGGTCAGATTCCTTGCAGGCACGAAAAAGATCAATTGAGGAATGGACCTCAGAAGAAAAAAGGAAGGTCGAGGAGGATCTGGAAGACAAAAATGACGAGTATAAAGACCTATTAACAAAGGCCAGCTCAATTTCGTGCGAGTACTATAAGAATAGGACAAGATGGGGTGGTTATGTTGACACGCACTCGAGCGGGTGCAGGAAATGTCGTTTCGAGAGAGACGCGGAAAATCTGGAAATTTCCAACTTCGAATATCCACTTCCGTCTTATCAGTGCCAGGCGAATTCCCTTGTATTCGAGCTATATTGTCCAGAACCGTATGGTGTTTGGCGAGAGACCACGTATGAGATTTTGCTTTCGGCGTTTTCCCATTCATCAACCCTCGATTCGAAACTCTATGAACTAGGGGCATATATCCCGACCAAGCGGTTCTACCATGCGCGAAACCTTCGTCTATCCGCAGCATCGCTGAGTGGGTGTATTGCCAGAATTTCCCATAGCAGAGCCAGCAAAATCCCTGCGGCTCAGTATGAGGTCATTCGCTCTCATTCAGGTCGCTATCAACTATGCCATAACGGGGGTTGGTTGCAGTCTCGCGGAGAGAGCAAACTTCGGCCACTATGCACGCTCCGTCTGGACCCACCATATAAGTCTCTTGGAGCTTTCATCGCAAATACCACTCACACGCCAAATTCTGTCATCGCATCTCAACATAATTGCCCAGTATCGCTCAACCTGAGTGAATATGTGGCATTTGGCCAGCTACGCTCGGGGAACAATATCCAAGTCTGGAATGTCATGCGAGCCATAATGAGCGAATCCTTGTCCCTCAATGAGGCTGGGGTTCATAGTTTGCTCATGCAAACGGTTTGGCAGGCAGGACCCAACCATCAGACCCGTACATGGTATAGGGACGCTCATCGCGATCTTGTAACGAAAGATTTCGCAAATGATATGCAACTCATGATCCGTGACGCCTTGGGCAAGGTCGGAGACAGCAGTCATGAGATACTCCGCCTGGCCACCTTAACAGCGTTAACTACACGTCTACTATCGCTGAATCCAGAATCTGAGATCCGTGAAAGCCTGCTCGAGTTATTGGAGGCTTTCAGAAACAAAGCATCCGGATGGATGAAAGCGGCCGAAGTTGAGATGAAAGCCAGCAATTCTTCCAAGCAGCTGCATAGAATGGCACTTATTTCTGTGGTTTGGCGTTCGACGTTTGATGTTGAGGATGACGTGTTGGAGACTCTTTGCAGCGTGGCATCCAACATTGAGACTCTACTTTTTACGGGCGCCACCATTGCCGCAGATAGCACTCAAACGGGGTCACTTTCTCAAGCTATTCAGCTTCTATTCCGACGCGACAGGCATCTAGCTCATCGTCTCGAATCACATATTACACGTGCAATCAAAACCAACCCTGAGCCTTTAGATGCAGTAACACAAAGGGTCTGGGAATCATATGAACGCGATTCAGGATGGACACGACTGCCTAACAAGGGTCACCGATGGTGGAAATGCCGTACAATAGCCACAGATTCGGATGCACCCCACAGCGTGTTTGTCAACGTACTCAGTGGAGATATTTTAGTGGATGGAAAACCCGTTGGTCGTCTTCCAGACTCCTATATCTCCCATGACACATATCAACGCCTTTTCGATAGAAAAGTCAGTCACATACGCAATGCTGGTAACTATGCTGACTTGTAAAAAGATTTCACTGAGATGTTTCCCCTCCAAGATGCGTGGTATGGAATATGGGGCGTCCTATTCAGGAATCCAGGTCAGAAAGCTACAATCGAGTCTATTCAATTGCTGAACCCCAGAATAGATGCATTTTGCGATGATCAATGATTCTTTGGTTATTCGTGTGCGTCTAGAAGATGGCGTTGCGGAGTATATCCCTCCAAGCAAACTGAAAGGAGATGTGCCCTCGTCGCTGCTCCTTAAACACCACCACTGGTTTATCGAGAGAAAACATAGCATTATACGGTTCGGGACCTTGGAGTTCGAATGGCTATCCGATGACCCGAAAATTTGGATCATGGCGTTGACGAGGAACGGCGGCCCTGTAAGGGGAGATCTGCATAGAACCATGTCTTTCGGTTTGCAAGAGCGGGTATTGGATCCGCACTCGGATGCCTTCAAAAACGTTCACAATGCAGTGAAAGGTGTCGAGTCATCGCCACTCGACACGACCGCCATTTCAACCACTTCAGACACCGAGAACTCTCGCCTTCAGGTTGCTTTAACCAACCATAACCTTGAATTCTTTGTGAATCTAGAAGGGCATTTAGAATCACGAAGTTTCCCTGACTATATTTTGGACACGAACCAAGATATTGGGTCTCTCTATGGCCTAGAAAGTCGGATGGTCCTCTGTGACAAGTCTTCCAGCGGACGAGCTCGCAAGGTCGTAATTCCCCGTGGTTATCTGGAGGCGAGGAAGGGCACAATTCACCACCCTATTATTCGGGTTAACACTAAAAACATAACGGGCTTTCATGTCTATAATGTCGATAGCCTGGTTGGACGCCTTCTTGGGAATGGGACCGTGGAGAGCGATTTGTTTTTGATCCAACTCCATGCGTTCACAGCATCTCATTGTCCTGACCCTTTGACAAATCGCACGGGAACCGAGGAAGCTCTGGAAGCTCTGGAAAGCGCCTCGCTAGTTTCGCATTTCACGCTTTCGCGATCATGGAGGAGTCAGATGGAGAGGTTAGCAGCTATCTCACCCAGACGGACATACTACCCAAACTGGAGCAACGAAGTTGAGCAAATCCAATGGGATCCAGTCCTTCCAGCAGCCTCACAGCACCCGGGTTTCGAGGAGCAAGTTGCGCGGATTCTACTTTACTGGTCCGAGTTAGATTTAAACGGTGACAATACTGCCTTCACCCAAGACCTCGAATCTCCACCTCGCATGGAACAATTATCTCGTCGTGCCACTACGCGCGAACTTAGAACAACCAGAAGGCACTCCGCATTGCAAAGTCATAAGCAAGAGGACAGCACACATGCATATCGTGATGTCATGGGCTCCGCTGGATCACGCGAGAGGGAAGGGATAGCGTATGAAGTAGCCCTCTGTACGCATAACCTACTGGCAGGCCTTCCACATTCCTCTATACAGGACCAAGTGATAAAAAACTGGATTTCGGTTGATCCCAGTCAATCTTGGAGCTGGCAAGACTTCCATGAATGGTTCGAGGCTGATGGTTCAAAGCTATGGTCCACTTTATACGAGCACTGCCGCGATGCACCAAGAAACCTGAACCATCCCCGCTTTCATATAGCCGTGGCCCTTTCCATGCTTGCATATCAAGGAGAAATCCCCCTACCAGTCATTGGAACCTTGGTAGCCATTATTTGCGACCCAGAATTCCAGGATACATCCTTCTTCCATCCAGTTGAGACCGAGCTCGACTTCAGTCTTGGTTTCAGGTTTGATGAGTCCAAAATCTCCAAAATTGTTACGACCTGTCAGATTCCCTTTGACGACAGCGTTGTAACACAGGCCCCTTGGTCCACTTACCAAGAGCGACGTCGTAAAAGACATGAGGAGTATGCAAGTAACGTCAAGCAAGAGGTAAACGGGGCTACCCGGCAGATTAAGCAGCGGTTCCCTCAGGTTGCAAGCACGTTGACTGGCATGTCTCGATTACAAAACTTGGAACAGTGCCTCCGTGATAACATCAATCCACTTCTTCAGAATTGGAACAGAAATAAGCAGTTCTTAGATCATCTGGCTCGTGTTGAGAGGCAGGTTGCACAAGCACAAGGAACGTCCATAATACGGCCTACCGAAGAATACCGGCCATTACCTGCTCAGTTTCTAACTCCCCATGACAAAATCGTTGATTTCACATTTGAGGATTTGATGGAAGCAAGAAACCCGGCTGAAAGCCATATCAGCTTCATGACTGTGACGATGCCAATATATGCCACAGCAACCTCCGCGACAAGCCACAATCTCAAGGTTGAAAAGCTTCATTCATTTGAAGGCAGACTCAGTACCTCGACACAAGGGCGTATTGAAGAACGTTATAGGGCTGATTTTGTAGAAAGTGTGAATGCATTCTCGACGATGCCTCCTGTGAAGGCAGTGAAGATTCCGAATGTGGCCATTCTTAATGTCCTTAGGCAGGAGCAAGAGGACTTCCATCTCTCCACGCACAAGCAAATTCTTGCCATTTTACAGCCATGTTCACTGGCCGAGGAAGTACTGGAAAACACCGGATTATGGCCGCGGGTTACAGCACACGCGCTGTTGTCCAGACTGTCACTGCGGCAAAGGGACAAAACCGTATCAGGGTGGATTGAGGTCATATCATTATACGCTGACCAAATTATTGCTGTACAACGATCCAGAAGGTTGTGCCACTATGGAATCCAAAGTATGTTAGCAGAATATATTCGCGAGGTGCTTCACGGTCGCCCAAGACTGCCACTCCCTAATCTCGACTGGCTTTTGATTGAGATTGACGCGGACATATGTATTCGCTCCGATCAAACCGAGGTTGCAAATGCTATGATATCACCTCAGAACGACGAGAATATGGTTACACAGCTTAATATGGGTGAAGGAAAGTCATCAGTAAGTTTATATTTGCCGCTGTAGTCCTGGCTCATTCTCCTCAAAAGGTGATTGTTCCGGTTGCCGCCGCTACGTTGGCAAATACAACACAACTCGTTCGGGTGATTGTGTTGAAGCCGCAATCAAAGCTGCAGCTCGATTTACTTCGGAGACGTGTTGCTCGGCTCGTGGATCGCCGAATCATATATCTCCCATTTAGTCGTGACTTGAATCCAGACAGCACAATAGTCTCGAAGATCTCGCATGTTCTAGACGCTTGTCTTGCTGAGGGTGGTATTTGGCTGTGTCAACCAGAGCACGTCTGCTCATTCAAGCTCTTAGGTCTCGATTTAGCCATGCGGGGAACGAAAAGCCTAGATGACGGGCTAAAGTTGATAGAACGTCAGCGATGGCTGCAAGACCACACTCGAGATATTCTCGACGAGAGCGATGAGATTCTTCATACCCATCACCAACTGGTGTATACTGTTGGGAGGCAAAGAATGTTCGACGGGGGCCCAACGAGATGGGAGATGCTACAGCAAATTTTTGAGCTCCTGCGGAAGGAAATCTCCTCTCAACCCTCCGATGATTTTCTGGTTGGCCCCTTGCAGCACCCTGGTCAGTTCCCATCCACCCGAATGATCAGTAATCATGGGAGCGAGATTTTCCAACGGATCGTGAAAGCGACTATCTTTGATCGTAAGATTCCCTCGATCAGTACATTCAATCTTCGTGAAGACCTAAAAAATGCAGCGGTTTTGCTGGTGACAAAGCGCGAAGCAGCCAGACGGGATAAAAAGGTTCTTGAATTACAGGATTATTGTCACAAAAAGAAAGAAAACGCAATGTGGCAGAGCTTGCTTCTTCTAAGAGGATTAATAGCTTTCAATATCCTGCCAATGGCTCTTCACAAGAAGCGGTGGAAAGTGGAGTATGGTCGCGATCTCAGTCGCTCGCGACTTGCAGTACCCTACCGTGCCAAGGACTCCCCATCGCTACGCTCTGACTTTGCACATCCCGATGTGTTGATTATCTTGACCTGCCTAACGTACTATTCTTGTCGGACTGCAAGCCGCCACCGAGCCGTTGAGCCACCGAGCCGCTGTCTGGAAGGCGTCGTGCCACCGCCAGCAGCGCCCGTTGTCACGAGCGTTAAAAGGACTGTTCACGAGTACCATATACTTATCCCATATTTGTAGATAACCCTTGTTCCCGTCTTTCAAAGTATCCGTTTCCAACGTCATAGCCCTGCGGCGCATTTCGTGTATATAACCTCATTATTTCGTGTCTATAACATTCATTCTAGTCTTACTTCCTTCCCATCGTAAACTCGAGGTGTCTCGCGACGCCCTAACGCTCACCTGCGCAAAGTACCTTCTCAGAGGTTATGAGCCCCGCGCTCTGAGCGTGGACCAAGAATTCTTTGAAATCGAATCTGTGGAAAAATCAGAAGTATGTCTAACGAATCAACGACGTTCAAATTCGAGCCTCTCAAGGCAACGAACTGGCTCCCGTGGAAAACTAGAATCGAGGCCATCTGCTATGACAAAAAGCTGATGAAGTACCTCGATGGGACGCAAACAAGGCCAACAATAGCAAACCCAGCCAAACCTACCGAAGACGAAACCGAGGCAATCGCAAAGTGGGAGGAAAAAGACGGGAAAGCACGGTCTATCATAGTGCTCAACATCTCGGACAGCGAGATGGTCCATATAATTGGAGCAAAATCTGCGGCCACAATGTGGCGGAATTTGAAGATGGTCAAAGAATCGACGGGTGGAGTAGCCAGGCTGATGGCGAAGAGAAAGCTATATCGGACTTATGCGGAAGAAGGATCCGACATCGCTGAGCACATCCTAAAATTACGACAGATTCAAGAGGAACTCAACGTTATGGGTGTCGAGATAAAGGACCAAGATTTTCTCGACATTTTGATGACATCCTTGCCGGAGAGCTGGGATATATTCACGACTACATACAATAGCGCGAACGTGACAGGAGTCAAAACGCTAACATCCCAGGACTTGATTGCAGCAGTTTACGATGAAATTCGAAGGCGATCTGAGAGGAGTGGAGGATCAGGCGATGTTGCCATGAAAGCAACAGGACACATGACGCACCATCATCGAGGGACTCGACGCGACGAGGACAAGTCTCAAATCAGCTGCCATAATTGTCAACGTAAAGGCCACATAAAGAAGGAATGTTGGCGACCTGGCGGAGGAAAGGAGGGACAAGGCCCGAAGCAGAAAAAGAAAGCGAGGGATCAGGCGAATAAAGCTGAAGAAACGCCGAAGGAATTTGACCTTGCATACATGGCTGACGGCTCGTTTGAAACACCAGACCAATCCTCGAAAGATGCGTGGTGGCTAGACTCATGCGCAAACCAACATCTGTGTAATAACAGGGATCTTTTCGTTGAATATCGGGAGGAAAATCAGCGGAGCATCAAGGGAATTGCTGGAAAACTCACCGTTGTAGGAGTCGGGACCGTCATTATTCAATTTCTGGTAGATGGAAAAATCATCCGGCATCGTATCAAGGAGGTTCTTCACACTCCAAGCTTCAAGTCGAACCTATTGTCGATGGGCCGCCTTGACGAAAAAGGCATATCGTGGTCGGGAGGAGACGGACACCTGGAGCTGAAAAGCAAAAACGGCCAAGTTGTCGGCACAGGTATGAAGAGAAACGGGATGTACCTACTCAAAGCAAGAGGACAAACGGTCAACACCGCGAATGCCGCTAATACGCAAATGGACTCGTGGGATGAACTCCATCAAAAATATGGGCATATTGCCTGTAGCAGCATTGAAATCCTAAAGAAAAATGGACTAGTCAGTGGGCTAACTGTCGACGAAGGAACCAAACCTACCCAGTGCGAGGCGTGTATCCAAGCAAGAATCACGCGGCGACCATTTCCAAAGGAATCAAACGAGGAGACAAAAGCAAAAGGAGAACTCACCTTTAGCGATGTGTGGGGACCGGCACGAGTCGAATCAATCGGGAAAGCGAAATATTATATTTCCTTTACGGACCACCATACGCGACGATGCGCTATCCTATTCATGAAGTCAAAAGACGAAGCGTTCACAAAGGTAACGGAGTACCTAACGGAGGTGGAGACGCAACATGGGAAGGTACCAAAGCGGATTCGATTCGACAACGGGAAGGAGCTGGTAAACAAGCAGTTAACGAAGTGGTGCAGTGAAAAGGGTATTAAAATCGAAACTACGGCACCATACTCACCTAGTCAAAACGGGATTGCCGAGCGATTTAACCGCACGATACTCGAACTCGTGAGAGCTATGCTCATCGCAAGAGACCTTCCACAGTTCCTATGGGCAGAAGCAGCAGCTCATGCTGTTTATCTTCGAAACCGCGCTCCATCAAAGGCGCTGGATGGCATGACGCCAGAGGAGGCGTGGACGGGGAAGAAGCCTGACGTATCCCACCTGCAGGAATTCGGATCAGATGTCTGGATCAAGGAAGAAGGACCAATCAGCAAACTCTCACCTCGCGCGCAAAAGATGATCTTTGTTGGATTCATGGATGGGCCCAAGGCTGTTCGATACTACGACGCTGAAAAAAGGTCAATAAAAGTCTCAAGAAACTTTGTATTTGGAGTGGAACGTACCGCTGGAGGAATCGAGGGACATGGCGATGTGACGATTGAGGGGGAGGAAGCGAGTCAGCGCAATCCTCAAATCGCTCAAAACAACACTGAAAATGAAAGCGAAACTCACCAGCATCAAGAAGAACCAGTTGCAGCACCAAAACGAGCTGGTACTACTCACATACCACCACCTGCACGAGAGACCCATGCGCGAAATGTCAAGAAACCCACCGATTACGCCGTTCTAGGGAACCCAGATATTCGACGCTTATCAAGTCGATATAATGCCGAAGTTGAAGCCGAGAAAGCGCGAGACCGACGAAGTGAGAAGATAGTCGAGGAGATGGTCGAGGATCAAAACGAAGAGGAGTTTGCCGCCTTCGCATGGATGGCAGGGGAAATTGGTCCCGACGTACCAAAGACTCTTAAACAGGCTCGCGAATCACCAGAATGGAGAAATTGGCAAAGCGCTATGGAGGAGGAATATGGTCAACTCATGCAGATGGGAACGTGGGAACTCGACGAACCAGATGAGGAGCGAAAGCTAGTAGGAAGTCGGTGGGTATTTGCGAAAAAGTACGACGAGCATGGGAAGGTCAACCAGTACAAGGCCCGACTTGTCGCGCAAGGATTCAGCCAGATTCCAGGAGTAGATTATACAGATAACTACTCACCAGTGGTTCGTCTCGACGCCGTGAGAGCCTGTATTGCGTTATCAGCGATCAAGGACTGGGAGATGCGACAGATCGACATCAAAGGGGCTTACCTGAATGGAGAACTCGAAGAGGAAATATTCATGGAGCAACCAGAGGGATTCAACGATGGATCGGGAAGAGTTTGCCGCCTCAAGTTACCATTGTATGGGCTGAAGCAGGCCGGGCGGATGTGGAACAAGAAACTCAACGCCCAACTCACCACACTTGGATTCAACCGAACGAACGCCGACCCGTGTGTCTACTACAACAATCAAGATGGGAAGATAACGATTCTTACTGTATGGGTGGACGACATTATTCTTTGTGGAGACTCCGAGTCCCGGATCGACACGACGGTCAGCGCGCTCAAGAAGATCTTCGAGGTCAAGGATCTGGGAGAACCAAAGCTTTTACTAGGGATACAGATTATACGCAATAGAAAGCTGAAGACTATTACGATATCCCAGCGGAACTACATCAACACCATCCTCGAACGTTTCAACTACTCGAAGATCAACCCGATACCTATACCATTGGACCCCAACGTCACTCTCAGAAAACGCGATGATGAAATTACGCCACCGGAAAAACATCTCGTCAAGGAGTACCAGACGAAACTTGGTAGTATTATGTATGCGTCAATTGGGACGATGCCGCAGCTAGCGTATGCAGTACAGACGCTAAGCCAGTTTTCTTCAAACCCAGGAGCCGAACATATGTCGGCACTCAAACGTGTTTTCAAATACCTCGCTCATGCCCGGGACCATGAAGTCGGCATAGTTTATGGAGGGACTCGTCAGTGGCCTGTCGATATTATAGGCTACACGGATGCCGACTGGGCATCAAATCCAAACGACCGAAAATCAATCTCAGGATATGTTTTCTTACTCGGAGGGGGAGCCATCTCATGGAGCTCGAAAAAGCAAACGACAGTTGCTCTCTCCTCCACCGAAGCCGAGTATATGGCTGCAACGCATGCTGCCCGGCATGCTATATGGCTTCAACGCCTATTTCAAGACATTGGGATTCAACTCCCTGATTCGATGGCTTTATTCATTGACAACCAATCAACGATCTCTATTTCGAACGACGTGATGTTCCATCAGCGTACCAAGCACATCGACATCCAATATCACTTTATTCGGAATTTGGTCATTGATGGCATTATTGATACGTATTACTGCCCAACGCTCGACATGGTAGCCGACATACTCACGAAAGGCCTCCCTCGAGCCCAGCACGAGAAACTCACTGTAGATATGGGTGTGTTGCCAGCTTGAGGGGGAGTCTTGTCGGACTGCAAGCCGCCACCGAGCCGTTGAGCCACCGAGCCGCTGTCTGGAAGGCGTCGTGCCACCGCCAGCAGCGCCCGTTGTCACGAGCGTTAAAAGGACTGTTCACGAGTACCATATACTTATCCCATATTTGTAGATAACCCTTGTTCCCGTCTTTCAAAGTATCCGTTTCCAACGTCATAGCCCTGCGGCGCATTTCGTGTATATAACCTCATTATTTCGTGTCTATAACATTCATTCTAGTCTTACTTCCTTCCCATCGTAAACTCGAGGTGTCTCGCGACGCCCTAACGCTCACCTGCGCAAAGTACCTTCTCAGAACTATTATGACGGGCTGGAAGACTGGATGATCATTCAAACAGTCAAGGAGCTCCTCAAGCTGGACAGCCCAGACCTGATCTATGAAGAATGGATTTCATCATGCAAGGATACTATCCCAGAAGGCATTCATCAGCTTAATAGCGTGGACGTCCACGATGATGATGCGGTACTTCGGACCCTTGGTCGTGTCATACGCTACAATAAAAAGGCCATCGACTTCTTCCTGAACACATGTGTATTTCCCAAGGAGGCAAAAGAGTTCCCATTGAAGATGTCGGCCAGTGGCTGGGACCTGGCAATGACAAAGGCCCACCCTACGACTGGCTTCAGCGGGACAAATGATTCAAGGTTCTTGCTCCCAACCTCCATCGTACAAAGGAACTTCCCGGCTCAGCAGCATACCAATGCAACCGTGATTGCCCATTTATTGCATGATGACAATGCTACCGTCATACGCCATCATGATGGTATCGACGCTGATGGATTATTGGACCTCATCATGGATATCAGGTATGGAGGCCATCCAACCGTACTACTTGATGTGGGTGCCCAGATCCTTGACTGTTCGAATGAGGAGCTAGTTCGCAGGTGGTTGGCACGGTATAATGGTGCTGGTCCTAGGGCTGCAGTGTATTTCGATAACAGCGACAACTTACGTATACTGGATCGGGATGGAGTCGTTCAATCGTTCTCAGACTCTCCCTATAGTAATCGATTGGAAGAATGCCTAGTTTACCTTGACGATTCTCATACAAGGGGAACGGATCTGAAGCTCCCTGCTTGTAGAGCGGCTGTCACTCTAGGCCCAAGGCTCTGTAAGGACAAGCTTGTACAAGGTAAGGGGAGTTTCGGCTGTTTGAATTTGTTCTTATTCATCCTTCAGGATGCATGCGCATGCGAAAGTTAGGCTCGGATCATAAACTCGTGTTTTTGGCTCCAGATGAAGTTATTAAAGAGATCAAACGGGTGGCCGTTGTTGCGGGAAACACAGTTGATGCAAGGCACGTGCTTCAGTGGACAATGAGAGAAACTTGTAATCAACTTCAAACAAATGTCGTCAACTGGAAAGCCCAAGGATATGCATTTGCGGTACAACAAACTGGCTGGGATCATACGTTCGATGAAAAAAGTGACCCCCAAAGAATTCAACGCTTGTTCTGCCAGAAAGAAGGCAAGAGCCTTGAGGAGATGTATGGACTCGACGAAGACGCCTCGAAGGACCACCAGACTGAGTACACTGCGGCTTCGAAGGAAACAATCGAGAAAATCAACCAGCATTGTCAGAATTTCGATCACTTTTCTTTGGCTGATGCTCGGGTACAAGAGCAACAGGAAGTTGAATTGGCGCATGAGCAAGAGGTCGAGAGGGAAATTGAGAGGCCGCCACCAGCGACCCCTGCAGTGCATTTCGTTCACAAGGAAGTTACAAAGTTCATCAATACAGGAGTTCTGGATCGGTCATCCTCGGCCTTTCGCAGTGTGGGGAAGTCGTTCGAAGGCAGTTCACTTGTGCTGCCACTAGGAGGCGAGGCCGTATTCAGGGATCTCGTAGTATCGACAGATTTTTATCACACGATCAAGCAAATAGGGCCACACACTAAGACGGACGACTTTCTTCGACCGGTTGAATGGTTGATCACAACTCAAGAGCTAGAGTCGGATCCAGGAACACCAGATCTGATATTACTCAGCCCCTATGAAGTTGAAGAATTGCTCCCTCTCATTAGAGTTTCCAACAAAATCAAGCTTCATCTCTTTGCGCCACGCACCAGTGCTTCGATGCTCGCCCTCGACGAATTGCGATACTTTACTCTCCCTACGGGTATAGAAGTCTCTACACCGTCCCTGACAGTTACTATGCAGCTCAATCTCTACTCCGGAACCCTCTTCTTGTCAAATATTGAAAGCTACAAGGAGATGTGCCAATTGCTCCGCTTATACCTACGCAAGGTTCGTTCAGATATAGCTGGGACAGGTGCTGTCAACTCAAATGGTTTCGTCAACGATCCAACCGCCAGGAAAAAACTTAAAATGACGAGGAGAGGCTTTGAGCAGGACCCCACGTCTTTCTTTAGGGCGCTGTTTCAGCTTAGGAGGAATGGTCGGACCTTTCGCCCATCTCATATGGGCAAGATCTTGTTTGGTCAACGGCTGTCAGAGGACGACTTCAAAAAGGATGATGACACGGACTCAGATGGTGCACCCTAAATGAACGTTTCTACTTTGATTCAGATCCCTGTGTATGGTACCCTTTCTCGCAATATTGTTTGTGATTGTAATTGGTGAATGGTTAATTGGTGAGCTCGGGAATGGGGTCTCAAATCGTATAAGTGGCCTGGTGAGTTCACCGAACCGCTCAGATATTCCGTGTACCCCATCAATTTGGCCCACACCTCGTTGTGTATCGCTTGGAAGGAGGATCGTTGAAATTCCTCATAAAATGATTTTATGCGGGTGTATAATTGATGCGAGTGCTCTTTTCTGCCGGTCTCAATTACTCGGCAACGCAAACCGAAGGCGCATGCACCTCTGCGATTGACGGGCACTGACTGTGTCCCTGCATTTTATTATGCTGCATTTTATAAGGGCATCCGATGGCCTCAACTGGACGCCCGTACAATCCGCAATTAAAGAGAGATATTCCAGACTATTCGGAGTGATACTGCGCCAGCAAAGTGAGAAACCGGACCGGAGTCACGACCTGATTCCCTAATATAAGCTAACTTGGTACCTGCCCTTCATAACGCACACAACAACTCTAGGCGCCACATTTATGTCAAAATATCCGCGCGCTTTTTTTTTAGAAACCGCTCGTATGAATAAGGTCTGCAAGCGCTGAGGTGGTAACAGCTCTGGCGAGTATGGTCCCCGTCGCAATTGTGTTTTCCGCAGCTTAACCATTCCAATGCCAGAAAGGCAAAGCAACTCTCGTTACCTCCGTGTTTTTCCAACGCTCTAATACGGTTTGTACGGCGTCAATATGCCACACCCGTGACCTTCAAGTAGCGCATAGTAAAGCGTACTTGGTTCATTGAGTATTCTTCTCGTTTAAAATAATCTTCCAAGGATTTCTTTGCAATGTAGAATTCTTCATCTGTCCCAATCCCCTCACTTTTCCGCACATCCAAGTCCCAAAACTCCACAAAGGTGAAACTTCCCAAAAAATTGAATTACGATAACAAATTATAACCAATGCTGGACGAGTGTGGCTTGGAGCCTGCTTATCTGCGCCACCAGACAGACAACGATGAGGGTATCAGCGTATTTGACGTTACAGAACCTGGAAACCCCCGATACTGTATGGTTTTCACTCATCGCCCTGGCGAGTATGGGGTTGGAGACCCTCATGTCAAAAATATTTTCTTGGCGACATGCCTCAAGGTCATGTTTTCAGTCAGATTAACGAGAAACAGGAGCGATATAATGGAGATTACATGTCGCAAGAATACGCTGAGGATTTTGATCAATAAACTTGTTGTGCCGAACCACTAGTGCGTTTCACCACCTGCTGACATTAATGACCCAACACCCGTTGAAAACCTGAACTCTACCTCACTGTCCGTTGACAGAAGATTGCGAGTATGGTCAGTATCGTGCATTATATCTTTTATAATACTGACCGCGGCATACAGGAGACGATGAATTCTCCAAAACCCGAAACTCTCCGCTACATGCTCCAAAATGTTTTCTTACCTGCCAAATTACCCGATACCGAAGATCCGGATCGTGAATTGAAGGACATTGCACTGATTACAGAGGCGGAAAGGGCCGCCATTATGTTCAAAGTCATGCTCCCTCGAGGGTCCAATATCACAACCGATGCGTTGAGGGCATGGGACATTATTCCCAAAATGTTTAAATCAATGCTTATGATTCATTCCAGCGGGGTATTAGCCAAGTCTGCTATCGAGAATGAGCTTAAGAATATGCGGGTCGGTGGTGAGTTTGTCACCATCATAATGTTTGAGACACTGACATTTTATCTCTGATTGAAGATGTTGTGCCAATCTACGTCGCTTGTCAGAATGCTGGAATCATCTTTCGTAAACGCTCCACCACCGAGTTGACCTTCGAGTGTTTCGAAGTTGCCATTCCTAACGAGGTCATCACGAACACCACAGGAAAGGTTGTCGTCCAGTATCCAGCAAATGCTCGTCTCGTTGTGCAAAACTCTGACGAGCTGCTCTCCGCTCTTGCCAACGCCATATCCTTTCTTGCCTCGCAACACATCGAAGAAGTGTTTCCTGGTGCAGAAAAGAAAGATGCAGAGCATGAGGATGTTTGGGATACCCCTAGTCCCCGGTATATTACCGAATTCCTCGCTGGGTACATTCGAGCGGTTGGACCAACTTCTGAGTCAGCTGCCAGCGATAGAGAGACGGTATTCATCCAAAAGCGTATTGACGATCGCGTCATCACAAGTGGAACAAGGAAACAACCGTGGCGAAGAAGCCCAATGTGGCTATTGATCCGCGTCGCATTGCAAACGACCCTCGAAGATCTCAAAGTTGCTGGAGGAGAGGGATACAAGGCATTCCAAGCCTTTTTTATGGCCTACTTACTTCAGCGCTTCCTCGAATCCAAACTCGAGGTTGTCCCTGATGATATCGTCCACTGGATGAATCGCAAGTTGGCCCGGAGAATGTGGAAGCTGAAGGAGTTTGTCGACTCCGGAAACTCAGCTACGTTAGGCTGCACCAAGGACATCATCACTCGTGTCGCCAATACCATCGACCAGCGCTGGGCCGAAATTCGCAAAGAGTACACAAAGACACCAGAATGGGTGGCTCCGACCCAAGATGCCATCCAGCAAGGTCTCACCTTCACCTTGGGGAATAACCAAACGTATTTGCAAGCTGTCGTCCAACGAACAGAGAAACTCGCGCGAGCCACCAATTATTACGACGACGTCGCAACAAGCCGTTCCTTAGTCTCAGCTTGTTCCACACGCCTGGTTTCCGACTCTGTAAAGCTCCCTACGAGTATCAATACTACAGAGGTTGAACTGGGTATGATGGATTTCGAAGCATGGGTCGAGAAGCAGCTACCCCTTTGGTCTGCCTCCCCCAGCAGATCCACAAAAGATTGTGCCCCACTCGCTTCCATCATGAAAGCTTATGCTGGTCATGGGATGAGCGAATATGCCAAGGCTCCCGAGCGCATGTCCGTCCTTTGGCTCACTTTGATGGAACTCTGGGTGACATTTGACAAGCTAGTCGTCAATTGGGACAACCTTATGGCTCGATTTTCGCCGGAAATCCCTGAGACCTTTCTCGACCCCCTCCTACTGCCCTCATCATCGCAACTTAAGCGATTGGATGCTGTCCAATCTTATTTGCGTCAGCGACATAATTCCGCCTCAAATGGGTCAATTTTTGGAGATATCAGCTCTCGCAACTCATTCCAAAATCTATACTTCAAACAATCTCCGAATCTAAAGGACGAGAAAAGAAGAATCCTGGATTGGGGCGAAGAAGAGAAGGAGATGACACTCGAGGCAATGCATGAACACAACGAAAAATACGAAAACCTGATGAGCGAATATAACAGGCTCTCGTGCGAGTACCATACTTCCCGTAACCGATGGGGTCACGACGAGCAGCGTCACTCGGACGCTTGCCGGAAATGCTCTTTGTATAGCCAAGCAAGCAGTTTGGAAACCCCACGATTTGAAGAGCCATTACCCACGAGTCCTTACCGCGCAAACCCCATTGTATTTGAGCTTAATTGCCCGCCCGTCTTTGGACTGTGGAGGGAAATCACCCATCGTCTACTCACCCGCGCCTTTGACTATACCGAGGATCAGCAGGGCGCGGTTCACCTACTCTCTCAATACTCCCCTCTTGATCAATTCTTTAAGTCTACGGGCCGAGAGATAACTATAGCTTCCTCGGCAGTTTCAATTGCGACCTGCTACTCTGGGAACCCGAAACACTACCGCGCCTCGGTTGAAGATGTCATCTTCCCCCATGCTGGTAATTATCACCTTTGCTTCAACGGAGGTTGGCTAAAGGCAAGGGGCAAGAGCCGTCTCCGTCAGCTCTGCACGCTTCAATTGGACGACCCATATCGGGAGCTCAAGATATTTATCGAGAATACGACGCATACTTCCAACCATGTCATCGCATCACAATCCAAATGCCCCGCTTCTCTCGGCCTTGGCGAATACCTCGCATTTGGCCATTTACGAGCCGGTAACGACATTCAAGTTCGGAACGTCATGCGAGCCCTTCTGAGCGACTCTCTCTCATTTAACGAGCCGGCAGTCCATAGTCTTATTCTGCAGACTATTTGGCAAGCAGGCCCGAATCGACATGGGCAATGGTATCGAGACGCTCATCAAGACTTCGCTGACAAGCAAGTTGCCCATGACATGCTCGTATCACTTCGTAGGGGCCTTGATAAGATAGGGGATAGTGGCCGGGAAGTCCTCCACATAGCAACTTTAATCGCGTTGGCAGCACGCCTCCTCTCATTGTCAATCGAAACAGAAACACGAGCCACATGCTTTTCCTTCTTAGAGGATGCGAGAAAGAAGGTCATGAAATGGATGACGGTGGCAGAGGGGGAGCTCGAGTCGAGCACCGACGACGATTCTTCAAGAATTCAACATAAAATAGCGCTCATTGCAGTCACTCTACGCCTAACATTTGACGTTGATAGTGAAGTACTGAACACTCTTTGCGAATCCCCGGCCAACCTCGAAGTCCTTCTGGTTTCCCAACTGCAAATTGCCGCCGATGGCACTCAGCACGCATCACTTCCCAATGGAATTCAATTGCTCTTCCGACGTGGGAGACGACTTGCGCACCGCCTCGAACCCTATATTTCATCAGCATTAAAGGCTAATGACGGAGCCTTGCACGACGCTATAAAGAGAGTGTGGAATGGGTATCAACGCGGATCACAGTGGACGCCTTTACAAGGAAACGGCACTCGTTGGTGGAAATGCGTCACCAATCGCACACAGCATTTTGTGCCTCTCAACGTATTCGTCAATATCTTAACTGGAGACATGCTGGTGAATGGAAGGACAGTTGACCGGCTTCCATCAACGTATATCAACCGCGAGACATACGAAAGTCTTTTTGGACGAAAAGTATGTTGCTAATTTAAGTGATTTGCATCTCTAACGTGATTGCAGATAACGATGCGGTCGCGCCCTTCGACAATGAGAGGCATGGAATACGAAGCGACATTTAAGGGGATGCAGGTGAGATGTACACCATTTCACCATTTCTGGACTAACCAAAAAGCAGATCCACTTTGCCACGATTAATAACTCATTGATCATTCGGCTGTTCCGTGACGGGCGTATCGAGGAGTTTATTCCCCCAACTCAACTACGTGGTGACATGTCCTCCATTTTCCTCCAGGACAAGTTTCATTGGTACGTGGAGGAAGGCAGCAACCGGGCTATCCAATTTAGGCCGCGTGAATCTCAGTGGAACTTTGAGGGGCCCGGGATCTGGACCATGGATCTGCAATCATTACCCAATACATCACTGCGAGGGAGGTTGCATTTGAAGTCATCCGTCGGAACGCAAATGGCACTTGACCCTCATTCATCCGCCTTCAAGTCCCTCCACGATGCTATCAAAGGCATGGAAGTCAATAGACTCGATGTATCTGTCATTTCAACACCATCGGGTGCAACTCAGCGCTCTCTTGTCTCCGTGTCGTTACTCAATCGCGGGCTGGAGTTTATTTTGAATGAAAAAAATCGCATCGAATCTCGAAGTTTTCCTGGATACGCTCTGGATACGAATCTAGACATTGGCTGTCTGTATGGATTGGTTGACCGCCTGGTACTTTGTGACCTTTGGCCCAGCCAACGAGTTCGCAAAGTGTTGATTCCCCGGGGAGACATACAAGTGGTATCAACCAACCAGCGGTATCCGATGATCCGCGTTCAAACCGCTAAAAAGGCAGGGTTCCATGCTTATGATGTAGACGAGCTTGTTGGGCGTCTCATCGGGAACGGCACTATGGAGAGCGACTTGTTTTTGATCCAACTGCACGCATTCACGGCATCTCACTGTCCAGACCCTCTCACCAATCGCACTGGAACAGAAGAAGCACTCGACCTTCTAACGAGCTCCTCTTTGCTATCTCATCACACGGCTTCCAAAGAATGGCGACAGCAGCTAGAAAAGATAGCGGCATTAACGCCTCACCGAGAGTACTATCCTAAGGGCATGAAGGTTATGGAACGTATCCGATGGAACGAGGCTCTCTTGACCACATCCCAGCACCCAGAATTTGAGAACATGGTTTCGAGCATTATCTCGTACTGGTCCGATATAGACCTTCGGAACAGTGGTGCAGAGCACTATAAGCCTCTTCAATTGGCTCCTGGGATGCTGGAACTGAATCGTCGTGCAGCTTTGCGTGATCTCAGGACGACCCACGCATACTCAGCTTTGCAAAAGCACAATAGGAGTGATCACAGACATGCGTGGAGAGACGTCGTGCAATGCACAGACTCGCAGCAGAGAGAAATACAAGCGTATAAAACTGCTTTCTGCGCGCGGTATCTCGCGGCAGGCCTTCCTGTCTATCAGGATCTCGAAAAAGAAGCACAGAACTGGAATTCAGTTCAGCCCAATCAGTCATGGACCTGGTCCCATCTTCCCCAATGGTTCAACGGTTCAACGTCGAACATCTGGTGCACACTTTACAAGTTATGTTGCCACGCGCCGCGGGGCCAAGGACCATTGCGATTCGAGCTATCAATGGCACTTTCAATGATGGGATACAAGGGGTCGATTCCTGTTCAGATTTTGGGGACCCTTGTCGCGATCGCACGTGACTCGCGGTTTTCCTTTTTCCAGTTCGAGCATGATCTCCTAGGTGCCCTTCAATTGACGTATGGATCTGAATTCAAAGAGTCAGGTCTTCGCAACCTCGTCAAGAGTAAGGAAGTAGGTTTTGACCGAAGTCCAGAATCTAGCATTCCGACCGAAAACGCTCCCGGAAACAGTCACAACGAGCGATTACGCTGGAAAAGGGACCAATATGATCGCAATGTTATCTCAGAGGTGGATCAGATCGTCAGTGACCTGAGGCAGCTGTGGAATAGCATCGTTAGCGGACATCCTGCTACTCCCGTCAGGGAGACAACTCGAACTCAAGGCATCGTAACGCTTGTAAATGAGAAAATCCAACCACTCATGACAATCTGGGGTCGCAACCGGCGCTTCTTCAATCATTTGGCGGCTGTCAATCGTCAGGTTCGACAAACTCCCAGTGTGGCGCAATCCTTCGTCCCTTATCGACCCCAACGTGCACCTTTCTCTCAACCTCAAATCATTACAGACCTTTCGTTTTTGGATCTCCTGAAACATCGGAATGCAGTGAAAGACACCACCGATGTACCAACGGCAAAGACTCCATTGTCCATCGAGGAGTCTTCCGTATCTACACATGAGGATCGTGTTTTGAGAATCACTACACTCGTGGAATATCTTGATCAGCTTCTACGGGGAAAGCTTGAGAAGCGGTATAAAGATGACTTCCTACGAAGTGTAGAGGCTTTTACCCAGGCGCCTCCCCAAGCCAAGGTTCAGGTGCCGCCAATGATTGTTTTGGATACGCACCGTCAATCCCAACAGGATTGGTACTATGCATTGCGTGATCAGATCATGGCCGTTTTCCGCCCATCATCAAACGCCGAGACTTTGCTGGAAGCTACAGGACTATGGCCGCGAGTTACGTCTTTGACACTTTTGTCACGACTATCGCTTGAGCATCGAAATGCCACTCCAGACAACTGGATCACTGTTATCTCGCTCTATGCCAACCAAATCATCGCGGTGCAGCAGTCAAGACGGTTATGTCTCTACGGAGCCAAGAACATGGCAGTGGAATACAACCGCGAAGTTTTGCATAGTCGCCAGCGGCAGCTTTCGGGTGATCCTGACTGGCTTCTTGTCGAAATTGATGCCGACGTTTCCATTCGTTCTGACCAAGTCGACGTTGCAAACTCTATGATGTACCCCGAAAACGGAGAAAACACTGTGATGCAGCTAAATATGGGAGAGGGCAAATCGTCTGTGAGTTATAATGTTTGACTTGGCAATCCTTGACTCATATGTTTCATAGGTTATTGTGCCGATTGTCTCCGCCACTCTGGCGGATAGAAAAAAACTGGTTCGGGTGGTGGTTCTCAAACCGCAATCCAAACTTCAGCTGAACTTACTTCGGCGGCGCCTGGCGAAATTGGTCAACCGCAGAGTCATTTGCCTTTCATTCAATCGCGACCTCAAGGTGGGACCTAATACGGCGGAGAAGATTTCTCGAATTTTATCAGCTTGCCGTGACAATGGCGGGATCTGGCTTTGCCAGCCAGAGCATTTACTTTCGTTCAAACTCTTAGGACTAGATCTGGCCATGCGGGGAGCCACCGGATCTGGAATCACCTTCGATCTGATTAAGTGTCAACTATGGATGCAGCAAAACACGAGAGATATCCTAGACGAAAGCGACGAGATCTTGAATACACGCCATCAATTGATCTACACAGTAGGCGATCAAACAACTCTCGACGCCGCTCCAGCAAGATGGGAAATAGTTCAGGATATGCTGTCACTCATGCACTCCGAACTCGCTTCCCAACCGTCTCCACACTTCCTCGTAGAACCCGCCGAAGGAGCCCCCGGCCATTTCCCTACCATCCGATTGATGTCTGAGCAAGGCAACGAATTCTTCAACCAGCTCGCTAGGAAGATTGTCTTCAAGAATGCAATTCCTTCGATCAGAACAGCCAGATTCCCATTACAACTCAAAAATGCGGCGGTTTCTTTCATTACCCAACGTGATTTGCCAGCCAATGATCCCGAGATAGAAAGTCTAAAGGCTCACTGTGAGGGAGCCAATGAAGACCTTATATGGCAGAGCTTACTGCTGATTCGTGGCCTCATTGCGTTTGCGATACTTCCCCTGGCACTTCGAAACAAGAGATGGAGAGTCGACTACGGTCACGACCTTCGTCGCTCACAGCTTGCGGTGCCGTATCGTGCAAAGGATTCGCCGTCCCTCCGCTCAGACTTCGCACACCCGGATGTCCTGGTCCTTCTTACATGCATGACGTATTACTACAGTGGTTTGAACGACGAGATGATTGTTAGGGCCGTGAAAGAACTCCTCAAAAGTGACAACCCCGAGCTCATTTATGATCAATGGCTCTCGTCGTGTATCAAAGAAATCCCGTCATCTTTGCACAAGCTCGCAGATATCAACGTGGATGACGACAAGATGATTGCTCGTTCCTTACGCCCCTATATTCATCGCAACAAGCGTGCAATCGATTTCTTCCTCAACCAGTGCGTGTTTCCCAAGGAGGCAAAGGCGTTTCCATTCAAAATGTCCGCGAGTGGATGGGATCTGGCCATGCTGAAGCCGAATCCAACTACTGGATTCAGTGGGACCAACGATTCGAGATTCCTACTCCCGACATCCATCGTACAAGCAGATTCGCCCGCCCAAAAACATACCAATGCAACGGTTATCGCGCATATACTTCAGGAAGAAAACGACACGGTCATCTCCCATGATAACAATCTGACGTCGGAACAGCTTTTGGACGTTATGTTAAGCCTAAATCCTCGGCCTACTGTGCTCCTCGATGTCGGAGCACAAATTCTCGACAATTCTAATATGGAGTTAGTGCGGGTATGGCTTTCCAAGTATGGCGAGAATGACCCCATTAAAGCCGCGGTCTACTTCGACGACAACGACAACATGTGCATTTTGGAACGGGATGGATCATCGCAACTCTTCACTGATTCACCATTCAGCAATCGACTCGAGGAATGTGTTGTCTATTTGGACGATTCGCATACTAGAGGGACGGACTTGAAGTTGCCTGCTTGTAGAGCAGCTGTCACGCTTGGACCTAGGCTTTACAAGGATAAACTCGTTCAAGGTAAGACTTCCTTCATTTACTAGTACAGTAGACTCATGAATGACGAACAGGATGCATGCGTATGCGAAAACTTGGGTCTGAGCAATCACTCGTCTTCCTCGCTCCGGATGAAGTGGTGAAAGGAATCAAAAAGGTTGTCGGCGATGACGTTCAACCACTCAAATCGGCACACGTTTTGATTTGGACAATGAAAGAAACATGTCAGCAATTGCAGATCAATGTCTCGAACTGGGCCACGCAAGGGTACGAGTTTGCCGAAAGACAGTCTGGATGGAATGAAGTATCAAGAGAACCAAAGAATAGGGAGGAACTGAAATATTTGTTTTGTCAAGAAGATGGCCGGACCCTCGCCCAGATGTACGGGGTCAGCGAACAAAGTCTTGCACGCGACGGGGCTCACCAGAAGCTACCAAGCCCCGATCAATTGCAGATAGAGGAAGAAATTCAACAGCACTGCAAACTTTTCAATGCATTCTCTCTGGAAGACGCTCGTGCCGATGAGGAACAAGAAGTTGAACTGGTACATGAACAAGAAGTCGAAAGAGAGGTCGAACGACCTCCTCCTGCCGGACCAGCAGAGCATTCTGTTCACCCACATGTAAAGCATTTTGTCGATACTGGACATCTAGTCCTCGCTTCCCCGGCGTTCCGAACTGTAAAACAGTCACTGGAGCAAACATCCCTCGTCTTCCCATCAGGAGGAGCTTCTGCATTCAGTGAACTCCTCGTTACTAGCGACTTTTATCGTACCGTTCAGCAGACCAACCCAGATAGCAACGTCGACGATTTCCTTCGACCTTTGGAATGGGTGGTTACGACCGAGACGCCAAACGGTTCTGTATTGGTGGGCTTTAGTCCGTACGAGGTCAATGAGCTCCTTGAACAGTTCAGAACGTCAACAAAAGTCAAACTCCACTTGTTTGCGCCGCGCAATAGTTTGGCTATGCAGACTCTCGAAAACCTTCAATTATTTACTCTTCCAACGACCCAACCCACGACCCCGTTGCCCTCACACCTTTCGCAGCAGCTCAACCTTTACTCTGGTGCGCTGTACCTGAGCAACTTCAAGAGCTACAACAGCCTCTGCACAGCGCTACGTCTTCATTTTGGCGAAGTGGCGGCGGGAATTGCGGAAAGGGGGGTCATCAACTCGAACGGTTTCGTCAAAGATGCCACCACCAGGATGGAACTTGGACTAGTTGGGGATGGCTTCGACGAGGATCCTGTACAATTCTTCAGAAAGCTGCTCCATTTAAGAAGAAACAGGCGCAGCTTCCTTCCGTCTCATATGGGTCAAATCTTGTTCAGTGGAGGACTTTCTGAGACAGATTTTGCATAGATAGGCTTGTTCTTAAACCTGACTCTTATAGTACCGTGTGCATTCTTCTTAATGAATTTTTTGATGAGAAAAAATTCTTCGTTAATCAGATATCTCAGACTGTTCGGGTGATGGTGGAGACCAAAAGTCAGAACTAAAGCGAAGTCACGTAGAACCTGCAAACTCGACTGCTAAACTTGGTACCTACCCTTTATAACGCACACAAACATTTTTGGCACCACAAACTGCCAAAATATCCAGTCTTTTTTTTTTTAGACATTGCTTGCGCGAATGCAGTCTGCAAGCGCCGAGGTAATGGCTCTGACGAGTGGATCGAGATCGGCTCAGAATATAATCGAGTTTTCGGAAACTTGATTTTTCCGATACAAATAAGTCAATGTTGCGCCTTCAATGCCCCTCCAGCACTCCACGGCTTGCGCGGCGTCAGTACGCCCCACCTTTATTGGCAACGCTCAATAGCGCTATTTCACAATGATCCCGATGTTCTCTCCATTCCAAAGCCAAACTCCTAAAGATTTCTTTCCAAAGCACGATTGTTCCTGTCCCAGCCCTCACTCTCAATTTTCGGCACAGTCAAGTCTCCGAACTCCACCATTCCAAAGAAAAAACATAAGTGGCAATAAATTGAATCGCGGAAACAAGTTCTAGAACATGCTACATGGGCGGGGCTTGGAGCCTGACGATATGCGCCACCCAGACAGAACGCCCTTCGTAAACTTGAGCTGTACGTCGCTATAATTTGACAAAAAATTGCGAATCTAGTCAGTATCGTGCATTATGTCCTTTAAAATGCTCACTGCGGCATACAGGAGACGATGAATTCTCCAAACCCCGAAACTCTCCGCTACATGCTCCAAAATGTTTTCTTACCGGCCAAATTACCCGATACCGAAGATCCGGATCGTGAATTGAATGATATTTCATTGATTACAGAAGTGGAAAGGGCCGCCATTATGTTCAAAGATACGCTTCTCCAGGGGTCCAATATCACACCCGACGTCTTGAGAGCATGGAACATTATTCCCAAGATGCTCAAATCAATGCTCAAGATTCATCCTGGTGGTGTATTGGCCAAGTCTACTATCGAAAATGAGCTTAAAAATATGCAAGTCGGCGGTGAGCTTTTCACCATCATGCTATTTGAGACGCTGACTCTTTATCTTTGATTAAAGATGTTGTACCAATCTATGTCATCTACCAGAACGCCGGAATCATCTTTCGCAAACGCTCCGTCACCGAATTGACCTTCGAGTGTTTCGAAGTTGCCATTCCCAACGAGGTCATCACGAATACCATAGGAAAAGTTGTCGTTCAATATCCAGCAAATACTCGTCTCGTTGTGCAAACCTCTGATAAGCTGCTCTCCGCCCTCGCAAACGCCATCGCCTTTCTCGCCTCACAGCACATTGTAGAAGTCTTTCCCGTTGCAAAGAAAGGAGGCGCCGAGCATGAAGACGTTAGGGATACCCCCAGCCCTCGCTACATCACCGAATTCCTCGCTGGCTACATTCGGGCGGTTGGACCAACTTCTGAGTCCGCTACCAGTGATAGAGAGACTACGTTCATTCAGAAGCGTATTGATGACCGTGTCATCGCGAGCGGGACAAAGAAGCAACCATGGCGACGAAGCCCGATGTGGCTTCTCATCCGCGTTGCTTTACAGACCACTCTCGAAGATCTCAAAGTTGCTGGCGGCGTAGGATACAAGGCATTTCAGGCTTTCTTCATGGCCCAAATGCTTCAACGTTGTATCGAATACAGGCCCGATGTTGTCCCTGATGATATCGTCCATTGGATGAATCGGAAGTTGGCCCGTAGAATGTGGAAGTTGAAGGAGTGTGTCGACTCCGGAGACTCGGCTACGCTAGGCTGCACCAAGGACATCATCACTCGTGTCGCCAACACCCTCGACCAGCGCTGGGTCGAAATGCGCAAAGAGTGCACGAAGGCACCAGAGTGGGTAGCTCCAACCCAGGATGCTATTCAGCACGGTCTCACTCTTACCCTGGGGAACAACCAGGCATATTTGCAAGCTGTCGTCCAACGAACACAAACACTCGCCCAAGCCACAAACTATTACGACGACGACGCAACAAGCCGTGCATTGCTCTCGGCCTGCTCCACACGCTTGGTTCCCCACTCTGCACAGCTCCCTACAAGTATCAATACTGCAGAGCTCGAACTGGGTATGATGGATTTCGAAGCATGGGTTGAGAAGCAGCTACCTCTCTGGTCCTCTTCCCCTAGTAGATCTACAAATGACTGTAGCCCACTCGCTTCCATCATGAAATCCTATGCTAGTCACGGCCTGAGCGAATACGCCAGAGCTCCCGAGCGCATGTCCGTCTTTTGGCTCACTCTGATGGAGCTCTGGGTGGCATTCGATAAGCTGGTCGTCAATTGGGACAACCTTATGGCTCGATTTTCGCCAGAAATCCTTGAGACCTTTCTCGACCCTCTCCTGCTGCGCTCGTCCTCGCAACTCAAGCGGTTGGATACTGTTCAGTCTTACTTGCGTCAGCGACATAGTTCTGCCTCCAATGGGTCGCTTTTTGCAGACATTAATTCCCCTAACTCATTTCAAAATCTATACTTTCTACAATCTTGGGCCCTGCAGAATGAGAAGAGAAGGATCGAGAAATGGGGCGCAGAGGAGAAGCAAAAGACGCTCCAAGCAATGCGCGAACATAACGAAAGATATGAAAACCTGATGGGTGAATACAACAGGCGCTCATGCGAGTACTATACTTACCGCAACCGATGGGGTTACGACGAACAGCAGCATTCATACTCTTGCCAGAAATGCTCTGCGTATAGCCGCGCAAACAAGTTAGAAACTCCGCGGTTTGAAGATCCACTACCCACCGATCCTTACCGCGCAAATCCTATCATTTTTGAGCTCAATTGCCCACCTATTTTTGGACTATGGAGGGAGACCACCTACCATCTACTCAACCACGCCTTTGAATACGCCGAGAATCAGAGAGGCCCAATTTACCTTCTCTCTCGATACGTTCCTCTTGATCAATTCTACAAATCTACAGGAAGAGAGATAACCATAGCTTCCTCGACTGTTTCAATTGCGGGCTGCTACTTGGGGAACCCGAAACGTCACCGCGCCACGGTTGAAGATGTCATCTTCCCCCATGCTGGCAATTACCATCTTTGTTCCAACGGAAGTTGGCTAAGGGCAAGAGGTCAGAGCCATCTCCGTCAGTTCTGTACACTTCAATTGGACAACCCATACCGAGATCTCAAGATATTTATCGAAAATACGACTCATGTTCCAAACTATGTCATCGCGACCCAATCCAAATGCCCCGTTTCTCTCGGCCTGGGCGAATACCTCGCATTTGGCCACCTACGAGCAGGCAACGACATTCAAGTTCGGAACGTCATGCGAGCCATTCTTAGCGACTCTCTCTCGTTTAATGAGCCAGCAGTCCTTAGTCTCATTTTGCAAACGATCTGGCAAGCCGGCCCGAATCGACATGGGTTATGGTACCGAGATGCCCATCGTGACTTTACCGACAAGCAGTTTGCCGCTGACATGCTTGTATCCCTACGTAGGAGCCTCAATAACGTAGGAGATAGTGGCCGAGAAGTCTTCCACATGGCAACTTTAGTCGCGTTAGCGGCACGCCTCCTCTCCTTGTCTACTGAACCAGAAATACGAGCTACATGCTTGTCCTTCTTAGGAGATGCGAGAAAGAAGGTCATGGAATGGATGACGGTGGCAGAGAAGGAGCTTGCATCGAGTGCCGAAGATGATTCTTCAAGAATACTGCATAAAATAGGGCTCATTGCAGTCACTCTTCGTCTGACATTTGACGTTGACACTGAAATATTGAGCACCCTTTGTCAACCCGCCGCCAACCTCGAAATCCTCCTATTTTCCCAAATGCAAATTGCTGCTGATAGCACTCAGCTTGCATCGCTCCCCAATGGAACTCGATTGCTCTTCCGACGGGAAAGACAACTTGCGCACCGCCTTGAGCCATATATTGCATCGCAATTAAGGCTTAATGACGGGCCATTGCACAATGCCGCCAGGAGAGTGTGGAATGGTTACCAACGGGGATCGCAGTGGAGCCCTTTACAAGGAAATGGCACTCGCTGGTGGAAATGCGTCACCAATCGCACAGATCATTTCGTTCCACGTAACGTTTGTGTCAATATCTTGACGGGAGAAATGCTAGTGGATGGGAAGGCTCCTGACCGGCTTCCATCGACGTATATCAACCACGATACATATCAAAGACTTTTCGGACAAAAAGTAAGATACCCGTCTAAGCTATCCGCGTCTCTAATATGTACTCAGATCACGATGCGATCGCGTCCTTCGACAATGAGCGGAATGGAGTACGAAGCAACCTTTCGGGGGATGCAGGTATGGTGTACATGGCTACAATATTTCCTAATTAACCAAAATATAGATTCACTTCGCGATGATCAGCAATTCCTTGATTGTTCGCCTACTTCGCCACAGACGCGTCGAGGAGTTTATTTCCCCAGCTCAACTACGTGGTGACATGTCCTCTATTTTCCTCCAGGACAAGTTTCATTGGTACGTGGAGGAGGGTGGCAGCCGGGCTATCCAATTTAGGCCGCGTGAATCTCAGTGGAACTTTGAGGGGCCCGGGATCTGGACCATGGATCTGCAATCATTACCCAATGCATCACTGCGAGGGAGGTTGCATTTGAAGTCATCCGTCGGAACGCAAATGACGCTCGACCCTCATTCATCTGCTTTCAAGTCTCTCCATGAGACCATCAAAGGGATGGAACCCAATCTTCTCGATATATCCGTTGTTTCAACGACACTAGGCGCGACTCAGCGCTCTCTTGTCTCTATCTCCTTACTCAATCATAGATTAGAGTTCATTTTGAACGAAGAAAATCGTATCGAATCTCGAAGTTTTCCTGGATACGCTCTGGAAACGAATCCAGACATCGGGTGTCTGTACGGATTGGTTGACCGCCTGGTGCTTTGTGACCTTGGGCCCGGCCAGCGAGTTCGCAAGGTACTAGTTCCTCGGGGAGATATACAAGCGGTGTTAACTAGTCAACGCCATCCGATGGTCCGCGTTCATGCCACCATAAAGGCAGGATTTCATGCCTATGATGTAGACGAGCTTGTTGGGCGTCTCATCGGGAACGGCACTATGGAGAGCGACTTATTCCTGATCCAACTGCACGCATTCACGGCATCTCACTGTCCAGACCCTCTCACCAATCGTACTGGAACGGAAGAAGCTCTCGATCTTCTCACGAGCTCCTCCTTGCTATCCCATCACACGGCTTCCAAAGAATGGCGACAGCAGCTAGAAAAGATAGCGGCATTAACGCCTCGTCGGGAGTACTATCCCAAGCATATGAGGGTTATGGAGCGTACTCACTGGAACGAGGCTCTCTTGACCACATCTCAGCACCCAGAATTTGAGAACATGGTCTCGGGCATTCTCTCGTATTGGTCCGATCTAGACCTTCAGACAAGCGATGCAGAGCACTATAAGCCTCTTCAATTGGCTCTTGGGATGCTGGAACTGACTCGTCGTGCAGCTTTGCGTGATCTCAGGACGACCCACGCATACTCAGCCTTGCAAAAACATGATAAAAGTGATTATGTGCATACGTGGAGAGACGTTGTGCAATGCACAGACTCGCAGCAGAGAGAAATACAAGCGTATAAAGTTGCTTTCTGCGCGCGGTATCTTGCGGCCGGTCTTCCCGTTTGCCAAGATCTAGAACAACAGGCACGAAACTGGAATTCAGTCCAGCCCGGGCAATCATGGACCTGGTCCCATCTCCCCCAATGGTTCCTAGGCTCAACCTCGAATATCTGGTGCACACTTTATAAATTGTGTTGCCACGCACCGCGAGGCCAAGGTTCATCTCGATTTGAACTTTCAATGACACTTTCAATGCTAGCATATGGAGAGTCAATTCCTATTCAGTTTCTGGGAACCCTTGTCGCGATCACTCGTGACCCGCAATTTTCCCTCCCGCAGTTCGAGCATAACCTCCCAGGTGTTCTCCAATTGACACATGGGTCGGAGTTTAAAGAATCAGATCTTCGTCACCTAGTCAAGAGCAAGGAAGTAGGGTTTGACCGAAGTCCCGAATCTAACATTCTGACCGAGAATGCTCCTGGAAGTAATCACAACGAGCGATTGCGCTGGAAGCATGACCAATATGATCGCAGTGTCAGCTCGGAGGTGAATCAGATCATCAGTGCCCTGAGGCAACGATGGAATAATATCATCAATGGGCATCCGGTCAATTCAATCGGGGATACAACTCGAATTCACGGCGTCACTACTATTGTAAATGAGAACATCCAACCACTTATGACGACCTGGAATCGTAACCGGTGCTTTTTCAACCATTTGGCAGCTGTCAATCGTCAAGTCCTACAAACTTCCAGTGTGGCGCATTCCTTTACCACTTATCAACATCAGCGTCCAGTTTTTGCCCAGCCCCAAGCAATCATGGATCACTCGTTCTTAGGCCTCCTAAAAGACCGGAGTACGACGAACAACATTACCAATATGTCAACGGTGATGTCCCCACTGTCCACCGGAGAGTCTTTCACATCTGCCCACGAGGATCGTGTCTCAAAAATCAACGCACTTGTGGCAAGTCTTGATGTACTTCTACAGGGAAAAATTGAAGAGCGGTACAAAGATGACTTTCTCCGAAGCGTAGAGGCGTTTACCCAATCGCTCCCCCAAGCCAAAATTCAGGTGCCACCAATGAATGTTTTGAATATGCATCGTCAGTTTCAACAGGATTGGTACTATATATTGCGTGACCAGATCGTGACTGTTTTCCGCCCATCGTCAGACGCCGAGACTTTGCTCGAACTTGCGGGACTATGGCCGCGAGTCACCTCTTTGACACTTTTGTCACGATTGTCTTTGGCGCACAGAAGTGCCACTCCAGACAAATGGATCACCATCATCTCGCTCTATGCCAACCAGATTATTGCTGTGCAGCAATCGAGACGGTTGTGCTTCTACGGAGCCAAAAATATGACAATGGAATACAACCGTGAAGTTTTGCATAGTCGCCAACGGCAGCTCTCAAATGATCTTGACCGGCTTCTTGTCGAAATTGATGCCGACGTTTGCATTCGTTCTGATCAAATGGACGTCGCCAACTCCATGATATGCCCTGAAGGCGGACAAAACACTGTGATGCAGCTCAATATGGGTGAAGGCAAATCATCTGTGAGTTTTGATGCTCGAGATTGGGAATCCTTGACTCATATGTTTCGTAGGTTATCGTGCCAATTGTCTCCGCCACTCTGGCAGATAGAAAAAAACTGGTTCGCGTAGTGGTTCTCAAACCGCAATCTAAACTTCAGCTGAACTTACTTCGGCGGCGCCTGGCGAAATTGGTCAACCGCAGAGTCATTTGCCTTTCATTCAATCGTGACCTCAAGGTCGGATCTAATACGGCGGAGAAGATTTCTCGAATTTTATCAGCTTGCCGTGACAATGGCGGGATCTGGCTTTGCCAGCCAGAGCATTTACTTTCGTTCAAGCTGTTAGGACTAGATCTGGCCATGCGGGGAGCTGGCGGCTCTGGACTCGGCCTCGATCTGATTGAATGTCAACTATGGATGCAGAAAAACAGCCGAGACGTTCTAGACGAAAGCGATGAGATCCTGCACACGCGCCATCAATTGGTCTATACAGTCGGCGATCAAATAGGCCTCGACGCCGCCCCAGCAAGATGGGAAATAGTTCAGGATGTTTTGTCACTAATGCAGTCCGAACTTGCGTCCCAACCATCCCCCCACTTCCTCGTAGAATCCGCTGAAGGAGCTCCCGGCCATTTCCCTACCGTCCGACTGATGTCTGAGCAAGGCAACGAATTCTTCAACCAGCTCGCCAGGAAAATCGTCTTCAAGAATGCAATCCCTTCGATCAGAATAGCCAGGTTCCCCAGAAACTCAAGGATGCGGCAGTTTCTCTCCTTACGCAGCGTGATTTGCCAACCAATCATCCCCATATAAAGGCTCTCAAGACACACTGTGAGGGGGGCAATGAGGATCTTATATGGCAAAGCTTATTGCTGATCCGTGGTCTCATTGCCTTTGCTATATTGCCATTGGCACTCCGGAACAAGAGGTGGAGAGTCGACTACGGTCACGACCTTCGTCGTTCACAGCTTGCGGTACCGTATCGTGCAAAGGATTCGCCGTCCCTCCGCTCAGACTTCGCACACCCGGACGTTCTGATTCTTCTTACGTGCTTGACATACTACTACAGTGGCTTGAACGACAAGATGATTGTCAGGGCTGTCAAGGAACTCCTCAAAAGTGACAATCCCGAACTGATTTATGAGCAATGGCTTGCGTCATGTATCAAAGAAGTCCCTCCATCTCTGCACAAACTCGCTGGAGTCAATGTGGATGACGACAAGATGATTGCTAGTTCCTTGCGTCGCTATGTTCATCGCAACAAGCGTGCAATTGATTTCTTCCTCAATCACTGCGTATTCCCCAAGGAGGCAAAGGCGTTCCCATTCAAAATGTCCACAAGTGGATGGGATCTGGCCATGACAAAACCGAATCCAACCACTGGATTTAGTGGAACAAACGATTCGAGATTCTTGTTGCCGACGTCCATCGTACAAGCAGATTCATCTGCCCAACGGCATACTAACGCAACAGTCATCGCGCATATACTACAAGAAGAGAATGACACGGTCATCTCCCATGGAAACAACCTGAAGTCGGAAGAGATCTTGGACGTTATGTTAAGCCTAAATCCTCGGCCTACTGTGCTCCTCGATGTCGGAGCACAAATTCTCGACAATTCTAATATGGAGTTAGTGCGGGT